>VDFB02033616.1:0-13434 GCA_007258455.2 Sequoia sempervirens | reverse complement strand
CATGCAAGTTAAAGCATTTTTGTGTGGAAGTTTGCAAATAGCTTTATCCTTGATTCATTCCATATCCACATATTCCAAGGATCAAACCTAATTTGCAATCTCCATAATTGATCACCTTGGTTTAGATCCACAGGTAGGGAATGGATCCGGGTCACTTGTGCACATGGATTTGAACTCCAAAATTTTAAAAATAAAATTTCAATTGGGCTCATATTTCACCTTTACTACTAGAGCTAACTAAATCATTACACATTAAGATGGCGTATTTAAGGACATGCCCTAATTCATTATTGTCATGATATATCTATATTTGAGAGCATTCACATGAGAGTATCATAGAGTATACCAATTACGTCAACACCCTAGGCATGCTAAATGCTAGTCAACTTGATTGAGGAGAACATGACCCTCACTTAGGAAGTTTTCAAATGGTGTTTATAGACACTAGCCCACTTTAAATATAAATCACAAACACCTATACAAATATGTTATAAATTCTCAAATTAGAGAAAGTTAGATCCATGCACAGGTTCAATTATGCACTCAAAAAATGAACATGACAATCATATAATAATTTTGTAGCTCTAGAACGATTTGTTTGATAAATCTTGATTTTTTGATACATTTATGAATTAGTTTGAAACACAATAAATGATCAGATTTTACATCATATTTAGAACTAAATACACTTCATCTACTCATTTTGACATTGATTATAATATTATAATGTTATTAATTATTAATCACAAATCTTAAATATAAATTTATTGTTAATTAATTAATTCATTTGATATGTAAAATATTTTATCTTCCAGATATATGTATCTAAAAAGATAAAAAATACTAATATCAATATATCTGTTAAACCTATTTAACAAATTCAATATAACCATCTCCACAAATAAACAGATATTTTTATATTAGTTAGAATTCAAAATATTAATATCAATATATTAATAAATTCAATATAAAGATCTCCACAAATATCTCTCGTATCTTTTAAACAGATGTTTCTATACTAGTTAGAACTTACTAACAAAACTCTATCCATACTAGTCACCGTTTGCCAACAAAACTCTTAACAAGTCCTTTTAGCAATTCTGCAGACTTGAAAATACAAAATGTATTAAAAGCTCAAAAAAGACAAGGTTGTATAAAGAAAGTGATCTAATGTTAAGACTATATGCTTGCTGTTGGCGATAAAGATGATTATGTGGGCGGGATTAATGGTTTCAGTAGTGGGCTTGGGATTTGTCATTTTTCCCAAAGCCAAACAATTGTGGGTTGAATGCATTTGGATTCCAAACTGTCTTGTTAAGTGCTGTGAGAGACAAGGGATCTCTGCTATTTCTCACCATCAGATTGGCCAGGTAAATTACCGTCAGTTCAAATTTTTGAGATTGGGCATTTGGTGGTTCAGATTTTCAAATATTTTTTAAGATTGTCTTTCACGACCTTTTATTTATAGAAGAGGATATTCCCGATTTTGAAAAATAAATATATTGATAAATTCTCCCCGTAATCTTATACTTGGTTGCTTTGACCAGTTTTAATGATTTCAACATTTAATTTTACTGGTTTAAAAGATGTTTTTAATCTGGTAAATTACCTTTTCCTTTCAGGAAGGCTTAGGTTTAGTTGCCGCGACCTTGGGCTATGAATGGAATATTTTTGAAGGGGTACCTGGTTTGATATGAAAATGTAGTTTTTACATGGTAAATTCTCTTTTTGGAGATAACCTTGAGCTTAGCTGCCGCTACCTAGGGGCATCTCTTCCCTCAAATTTAACAGGGACTTAGAGTGATTTAGATTTGGTATTATTACCCTGCATACACTACATATAATTGATTTGCATGCCAAAAATGCCACATAAATTGGCTTTCACTGGACTGCATGAACTTCTATATTTCTGACCACACCCAATGTATATTCAAATATATGTCCCACCACCTAGAATTTGCTTTATCATTTCTACATGTTTCCATAAAGGTGAACTTGGGTTGATTTTGAAGTGGGTTGGACCATGGAGCTAATACTGTTTGCCATTGTAATTTTTAAGGCAATAAGTTTGGAAAAAAGATTTAGAACATGTTCGAGAATCCAAACAAATGAAAAATTATTAAATTTTTTTAGCTAAAACTGGTTGCCATTGAGGTATTGTCAAGAGTTAGCATTCTTTCAATACTTGTCACAAAGAATGCAAATACTCTGATCATTGGAGACTACGAAATCAACAAACTCATCTGTAACTAGATCCTCTATATTAGGTTTGAGGATGAGTTTAGCAAATGCTGCATGTGTCCTTCATTAACTTCTACATCTTTGTTTGGTGACACTCTTGTTAGCAAAGAAAAGATCTCATCAATGTAATATTTGAGAGTCAAAGGCAAGAAGATGTAGTTGGGTGGTCATTTTGTTCCATTGCTCAACACAAATTGTTTGCATTTTTTAAGAAAGTTTTTTGAGGATCTTTTTATTTTTTTATTTATGATGGACTTCATATTCTCAATAATTGAGTTGATGGCATCATTAACCTCTCCCAACTGGCTTATTCATGTCTGTAAAGTGGATCATACTCATGATGGGCTCGGTGAATCTAAGAAGATATTCCATTAAATCCCACCAAGTGTTAATTAGGATCATTCGTATTATAAGTTGTCTGATCACCATGTGAGAAAGTACCTCTTGTACTTTCACAAGTCATCTTAAGAAGATTTTTTGGAGGCAAATTTGGTCTTAGCAATGTATTTGAAAATAAAAAAATATAAAAATAAAATAAAAATAAAGAAGAAAACATACTTAAAATTCAAATAATAAATTACTAAAGTGAAACATAAAATTTAAAAATTCTTTTGTTTCAATAAACTTCAACAACTTCAACTGTGAGAATGATCTAAAAATGGTCTATGCCATTGGTGGTTTGTAATAAACATTTGGATCTCTTTGGCCTCAACATAGAGTTTTTTGATCCAATCTATTTTCTTGCACAACTTTTGTAGCATGAGGTTGAGCAAGTGGATAGCACAAGGTATCCAAAATATATATGAATACCGTGACTCAACCAACATGCTAACTGCTCTATAATTCTTTGCATTTTCCATTATCACTTGGACAACATTTTGAGAACTCACTTCCTCAATGCACTATATAAGGAATTGAGTAATAAATTATGCATCCTTCACTTGTCCTTCACGATCCATGTATAAAAACCGCCCCTTAGGCACTACAATATTTTTTTTCAATTCACCACCACTACCAACTTAATTGATCGTGCATATTATATCTAAATCTGAAGTGTTAATTTCAAAGGTTCTTCATTCATCTTGGTGACAACAAAACAACATCACTACTTCTATGCTTACACTCAAAAGTGTTAAGCTCATACAACTAGGGTCATTCCTAGAACCAGACCTAAACCTTGAGGGTTCATGGTGACCTTGCCTACGTATCCCCTCGTGGGAATCAGAGGCTTCATAGTTCGCCCCACAATATTAGAGGGAGTTCATTCTCTCTTCTTGCATGAGATCTTTGATCTCACTTTTAACCCATGGCTATTAATTAAGTACATGTAAGTAATCAACTTAGCTAGTTATAATATAATGATAATAACTTTGCCATCAAGTGTTGGGTCCATGCCAAACATTACCAAGCATTAGTGTACAAACATTCACAATATTCACAAGGGGCATATCATACCATAATCCCAATGATCATACACAATGACTATCATGAGCATACCTCCATATACACAAGTTGACTAGCTCATACACATCCCAAGTACAACAATGACTAGATCATACACAAATCACAAGTACAATAGTGATTAGCTCATATGTACATCACAAGTACAACTGTAATTGTCTCATTTGCACATCACAAGTACAACAGTGACTGGCTCATACTCATATCACAATTACATTAGAGACTAGCTCCAACATACATCACAAATACATAGTGACAAGCTCTAGCACATCACACATACACAGTGACTAGTTGACACATCACAATGGCTGACTAACACATGTCCATAATGCATCGCAGATAGAAAAGAATGTCGATGCATTGTGCAGTACACCGTGGGTCCCATCCTTTCCTTCGGTCTTCTGCAGCATTGGACAACTGGGTAGAGGTTTCGGTGCATCCCATACTACATTGCGGGCCCGTCCTCAACCCTACAAGGCCAAGTATACAATTTGACAACTAGGAAGGGGATTCAGTGCATCCCATACTACACCGTGGGTCCATCCTCCATTCCAAGGCTTTCCACAAGTAATGAACCTACCATAACCTAGTGGATTTTGACTTCAATCACCTATAGGCCATTGGCGACAAGTCTTTCCACCCAAGAAGAAGTAGCTTCTGACATATACCACCTTGTGACCTTAGTGATTGTCAACTATCTTCTTCACAATCCCGAGTAATACTTGGCATCAGTGACTTCCGTGCTTATTAGTGACAACCAGTGAACCCCCTTGATACAACGGTTAGCCCCAGAGTACTGTTATCTGCATGGATGGGTCCCCATCTATGCAACCGTTATCGTATCATAACCAGGATAACCCATAGCAACCTTCACCTCCACGAAACAGGTGAATGTCGGCTAGTCCCTAGCAGTAGCCTAGACATCGATCATTGGCACGGTCCAATGACTGCTTGTCACTGCTCAAATATCCTGAAGGTTCACACTTGGGCGGGTCATACATAACATGAATCACAATCACAATCAACAGATACACGGGCCTATACATAGAGACCTCTAGATATGGAGTTGAATTACACAAACACACAAGAGATACATGGAACCAACACGAGATGGCCTTTACCCAACATATACATACAATCAAATACCGACTATAAAGTAGTCAATCTATTACTTCATTCAAATTAGTATTCAGAAGCTCATTATGTATTAATTATAAGTTATCAAGTTTCCTTAATTCCTTCATAACCATCTCATTTCCATTTCAGTCTCAAATTGAAGCCTACTAAGAGGGAAGGTCAAACAAGTTAGGAACAACCCCAAACCCTGGAGTTATTCCCCTGAACCCTCCCCCTTTGGACTTGAGGTCACAAAGGCATCCTTCACCCAAGGACCACCTACATACCTGTTTCCAAACAGATCAAAGTCACACGTAGTTCTCAAGGGACGTATACGCACAAGTTTCCCCATAATCAAGATTTCATTAATGTATTTCTTCTATTATTAATGCTTATCAACAATTAGGAAAACATAAATAAATATATAATTTAACAACCCATACTATAACACCTTCCTTTAAGGATATCAAGGTCTTGAAAACTTGACCCATTATTATTCATAAACCAACTTGGATGTCCTTGGGTTCATCTTATCAACATAGGGGCCTAGGCTTATTACACAACATGAAATTACCTTGGTTCACATAAACCCATAGGAAAGCACTTCCATTTGAAATTTACATATTAGTTTCAATGTTAAGGGGTCAATAGATTTCTTTGGAGGACATCCAATAATATTTATAAGCTTGTTTTAAGTATAGTTAATGACTGAATCCTACTTAAAAAAGTTGGCAACTCCAAATCCATTTGACCAATATATGCAAATATAAACCCAATGATAATATTACTAATAATATTCTTGTTCTAATTTCCTTTACCCTATCGTGCAACTCCATATTCTTATAATAGTCTAGTTTTAGACTAGATAGCTTATTCATACTTTCCCTTTAAGTTAAACTTAACCGTAACAGTCATTAGTAAGGTATCAAGAGATGCTACGTAGGATTTATCTCATAACACAATCTTTGTAATGTCCCCTTCTCATCAGTGATCTGTTCTGTAACTCATCAGCCTATTCTGGGAGCTTGTAGGCTTGTTTGAGGTAAAATTAGGGTTTCCAGTTCTTAGGACCTATGGCTTTTCAAGGAGTTTACTATTTATAGTAAATTCTAATTTTGGCAGTATGAAGATTGTCATCTTTCAGGAACACTTTCCCAGTTGGAGCAATTATCTGAATTCAAGTTTTGGCTTCTAGAAGTCTATTTGGTGAATTTCATAAATAAAGGCATTAATATTTTAAATTGCAGTTGACCCCTTGGCCTAGGAGAATAACTTCAAAAGTTGTGTTAAAAGGTGGTCATGAAGGGGCACGCCTTCATATGCTTTAAATATTAATTATAAAGTTTTAAATGCCTTGGGAAAAAATGACGCCACACTTTGAGGAGTTGTTTTAAATAAAGTGAAAATTATATTCTTGCAAAAAGGGACGCCATTTGAAGGTTTATTGTTATTTTGGAAATTTGAAGAGTCTCATGTGACTCTTGGCGTGCTTCCTTGAGGAATTGAAGAGTCTTCTACTCTTCTATAAAATGAATGCTTTGCTTCAGCATTGGTATCCATGAAAATTATGCTAAAGTTATGCTGTCGGAATGACAAATGATATTTTGCTTCGAGGATGTCTACCTCCTAGCCTTTCGTCCAATTTTGTGTTTGCAAGATAACACCTAGTTGGCTACATTGCTGCTTCTCAACATCAGACTAGCAGATTGAGCTCATTTGATTGAAGAATTTTGGAGTTTTTGGCAATTTTGGTTTGCTGGTTCATCTACAGCTGAAGGTGATTTTGATTCATAGCTTATTTTCCAGTTTGAATTTGGTTCTGGGTATTTCATCATTCCATTTGCTGACCTTGGGCGACCCTTCATGTTTAATTTGGGATTTTATTTCGAAGAGTCTGATTTTTAAATGAAAATCGCCCCTCCAAGGAGGGTCGTACTTTTCTAAGAGCATTGGGATTTGTGCAAGATGTTATAAGTTGAAGATTGCTACTGTTTGGTGTCTGTTTTTGGGTGCCTACCTTCTAGAAGACCTCTGCAAAAGACATCATTCGATTCGGAGGTGAATTGAGTGAGTTATGAATACTTTATTGATTTTCACAGTTGCTAGTTGACATTGTCAGTTTACTAATTTTTGTATCAGACTTTAGAAGTTCTGATTTTTGATTCATTAGCAGCAGTTAGAGAGATAATTATTTGTATGAGATCATCTATTACTCATGTGCTTGAAGACTATTGTAATTCATATGTAATTTGCAGCATATTTCCTTATTTGTAAGACTGTAAATAGTAGTACTGTTCCAGTTCTAATCGCTGCAATTAATTCTTCTTTCTTCTCACATTAAGTACCCCTGGATGGTCTACCGCCAGTGTGGATAATTGATTGTATCTCTCTTTGTACCCACTTTCAAAGTAGTGAATCCCCACTCTCAAGTGGATGCCCGCCGCAGCGGATGAATTAGTTTGTTGTAGCTTCATGGCTCGTTATCCGCCTATTAGTTTCCAGTTTTCAATTAATCACTCCGTCATATGTTAGCACCTCGCCCTCAGTGGGATCTTGAGTGCACATTCTTAACGTTGAGTTTGCTTCAATTCAAGTTGTTGTTTGTAATTACTCCGCCATATGACAACACCTCTCCTTCCTTGGGATTGAGTGTGCATTTTTGGCGTTGAGATCTTTTCAATTTGGATTTCAATTTGGAGTTAACGCTAATCAAGTTGGCTAGTGCTGGTTTATGTTGTGTAAATCTTCCGAAAAAATTGGTTAGCATATTTCAATCTCAACAACATTGTCAACCTAAACAGTTGTCACCCTCCACCTAGCATGCAATCATATTGTGGTCTACTATAGCTATAATATCCTTCACTCACATAATAATTCCAATATCAGGGTTCTCGTATTTAAGAAGTTGATAGACATAATGTAAGCATTTACCACAATATCAATAATTTATCAAAAGTGCCAAGTTTCAATGTTAAAGATATGTCTAGTAAAGTGTGGTTGTAGTGTCACTAAATGAAGCCATTATTCCTTATATTGTTATGTAACTACCAAGCAATTAGACACAACAACACTATGCATGTAAGGTCTTTCAACTCAATGGTTTGTCCTCACCATTTAGTATTCAAAAATGGTATGAACATTTCTTATTTCAAACATTTTAGAAGGATATAGATAATAAGGGAATTAGGCCCCAAATATATATATATATATATATACAACTTTTTGGGTTTTTTGAGATCCTTGGTGGACAGAAACTACTATTTTTAGTCACACATCCAGATTGGCTTATTTTGAGTTTGGACACACTTACTATTTTTAGCGGTATGCTATTTTTAGTAAGTGCTATTTCCGCAATGGTCCTAGCAGCAGTTCAGTATTGAGTTCCCAGTATTGGCAGGGGTGGCATTCTCAGTTGTGAGTTCTATCAATTTTGCCAGTTCAATGCTTTCACCATCCTTGGAGTTCAAAAAAGGCAAGTTTGGAAACTTAAGTTATAAATTAAGTTTTAAAAAGGTCCCTTGGACCCCCACGCCTAGACATGGTAACTTTAAGTTATTTTTAAAAGATGTTTTTGCCTTTGCTAAAGTGGACGCCTAGATGAAGGATTATTGAATTTAAAATTAAATTAATTCCCTTTTAGACTTGGGCGTCCCATTTGGAGGGAAAAGGGAATTCGAAAATGGTTGCCCTAATTTCTCCCTCATTTCCTATTTAAACGCACTTGAGCTCTCATTTGAGGATTATACAATTTGGAGATAAAGTTATGTTGTCGGATTGGAACCGGGGTGTTCTTTCTTGAATCTTCAGAGGACAAAAACCCTCTTTAGGTTGGTGGTTTCGGATTTGAAAGATAATCCCTAGTTGGTGGAGTGTGATTGCATTCAGTAATCACCATTGGAGCTTATCAGTGACAGTTTGTTTTCAATTTTTCGTTACTTATGATGATTTCTAGCTATGTTTTGGAATGATAACTATTCGTGTAGAGGTTTGGAGTGTTGTTTTCAGATTTTGGAGTTGTTGGTTCGTGCTTTTCCATAGCCTAGCCGTCCTACCTTTTCACTCATGCTGATTGGAAGGCTTGATAACATTTTGTGGGTATTATTTCATTGGATTCCAAGTACTTGGGCACCCCTTTGCTCAAGGTTTGGGATTTTTTGAAGATGATTTGGATTTATTGGAGCTGGTCACCCCTCTAGAGAGGTTGTACATCTTGCTTGAGGGCATCTTCGTTGTTGCAACTTCCTTTGCTAGGAATGGCATTTGCTACTTTAGCACGTGACGTATATTCATTTTAGTTATGCCATGATGGATGTTCAAACCCTCTTCGAGAACTCCAATTTGAGGGAATGAATGAGAATGCTAGTTGCATATGCTTAAATGTTTCCAAATCCCTTTTAACAAACAATTTTGTAACTTACCTTGCCACCAAGGCTCTCCAAGAGAGCACATTTCTGCCAAGCATTTTGTCAAACAAATCACGTTCCTTGTTTAAGCTTCCACAAATTGCATACAAGTTTGTTTCATATTTGTGATTCCCTTCTAAGAGCAATAGTGTAATCCTTTTCATGATGCCAAAAGGTCATATAAATTGCAACAACTCCATTTTTGGGGAACCTTGTATATGTTTCTTATGCCTTATAGAACAGGGTGAATAAATAAAGATGTATTGACTTATAGTTTTAGCAATTATTGTTTAGTTTCCTAGGTTACTTTGTTCCCAACCATACATGAATGGACATCAACAAGTAATTAAGAATGTTTTTCCAGGAGTGGTGCTCAAAAATCAATTCACACAAACATTCCAAACCTAGATACCTTGTGCAGATAGAAGAACAGAGAAGGAATCTGCAATAGTGTCCAAACTCGACCTGGCACTTTGAAGACCTTCCAATTGACCAACAAAAGCATGACTTTGACTTCTACTATGCCTTCCTTAGAAATTCGTCCCACATTCACCAATACCCTTTTCGTGAATCTATTATGTGCATACGTTGCCCAACTGTCATGCCATTCTCTCTTTCACGCTTCCAAATAGCCACGCTCCACCCCCAATCTTCCTCCTATCAACCTCTGTTGCTCATGTTTTTCCTCCAATATATCATGCGAATGCCCAAAGAAGGGGATCATGAGGGTTTTTAAGGTTGTGTAGGTTTTTATTTTTCCATGTTATAATAGAATTTGGTCACCCAAGGAAATGGGTGCCATGCCTGACGCCCTTCCTCTTGTCTTCTCAATTTAATGCCTGCATAGTAGGCCCATATCGTAGCCCATGCCTCATTAATTAATTTGTTGACTCTTCTTCTCTCTTTTTTTATTTATTTTTATTTTTATTTTCCCCCTTGTGGTCGGTCCAACATGGATGTAGCTGGCGGGGATGTGACACCATGACTTTCAAAACATTGCCTCTTTAAGATACACTACAATCACATTGATTAATGGTTGATTGACATCCTTCCATCCATAAAAATTGGACACTCTTGTATGTTTCCACAAATGCCTAATGGAAGCTAATGAAGTGTTTATATTTTTGACTTTCTTTTACAATAAGGTGCTACGCACCTTCTCATCCCTTGGGTTTGTGTAGCCTTTTGGAGCATAATTTATTTTTCTTACTATATCTTGTCAATATGGTGACTAAACAATATTGAAAGATAAGCCATTTGCATAGAGGCATCTTGTAATGGTTTGATCAACAATCTCTCTAGTGTCATTTTGAAATGCCTCTTTGTGGTACTTTGTTCTCTTCACATTAGTAGGCTAATTCTAAATTCATGCCAAAAAACAGGTGGCTTTCTACCACAACTTCAGGGATGATGCTAGGAGATGTGGAAGCAAGGGGCCTAGGTGACCCCCTTCGTCTCTTCAAAGGATGCCCTATTCTAAGGACAACTGTTGCATTTACTTTCATTTTCTTTTTAATATATTCCATTATTTTATAAGTTGGCAAAAGTACACCATTATTTCTTGGGGAAGCTTTGATTCTCATGCCAAGAATGCCACACAAATGGGATTTAACTTGACTATTTGAGCTTGCATGCCTCTGACCGCACCCATTGCAAATTTTGAACATATGTCCCACCTCTTGGAATCTACTCTATCATTTTTACATGCCACCATAAAGATGAACTTGGGTTGATTTTGAATCAGAGTTGATCCATGAAACTAGAATTGGTTGCCATTTTAATCTCTAAGACACCAAGTTCAAAAAACAAACATTGAACAATACATCCTAGAATCCAATCAAATGAAAAGTTGAAAACAAAAAAAGATGCTAGAAGGCTAAATCATTTAACAATTTCAAATTTCAAATTGTAAACACACATGAATGAAAAAATTAAACAAAAACAAGTAATTTAATAGTTACAAATGTAGATAGTGCTAAGTTTTGGTGTTTTGGCCATTTTGGTTTCCAAATGAGGTATCAAAGCAATTAAAGGCCAAATGTTTCAGGATTAACTATTTAACAAAATGCATAAGAGAGAGATAGGCTTTTGTCACCTACAAACTAGTCATGGAGACCATCTCTTTGATGCATTTTGTTAAACAATTAGTAGAGACCACATCTCTAATGCATTTTGTTAAACAATTAATAAGAGCAATACTTTCCAATATATTGTTCCATGTCTTGCAGAAATATACCCAATGTTTTGCTTAAATTCATACTTACCATATAGTATAAATAGAATATATGATTAATATAGATAAAATGAAGAATTACTATAAAGAGAAAAGTACTATTTTTCGCTCTCGACAAAGGGTTAGCAAATTTAGGACTTGAAAAAAATTTGGCAGGGATAGTGGGCAAATTTGTTCCAAAGTCTGTCTAAACAAGCAAACAACTAAGAAACTCCTTAAGAATTGCAAAAAAATATAGGAAGTATTATGGAGTAGGAAATATAGGAGCATTTGTTTAAAAAAATGCATTAAAGATGTAATCTCCTTGATTATAGTTCATAGGTTCTATACATGAACCGTTTATTTTAATTTCTTCTTGAGAAATTTACGCTTATTAAAAAGGCAGCTGGTCAAACCTTAACAAATACAAAATTGCAATTCTAATTTAGTGTCTAACAACACGATAATATCACAAAATATTTGGAAGTGGCAGAATCTATCCCAAAATATTTTAAAAGGGGCCATGGCAGATACTTTTATAGTTGACACGAAAGCAAGAAGCTTGAATTTGAGAATGGATAGAAAATTTCAAGGAGCTGAAATTATGTTTTTAATTGTGTTTGTATTAGTTATGAATGTTGGTTTAGGGTTTAAGGAAACTTTTTTGAAGGTCGATAGCTATGTTCCATAGGGTTTCAGAATGGGGAGATTCAAGGACAGGTTTTAGGGTCGGTTGACTATGGACCAAACTTGGGGGCAATAGGGGAACAGTGATGTAAATATAATATAGTACTCGAAAAAATAGTCATTATAAAATGTATAAGAATTGCAATTGAAATATAATATAATATAGTCAATTGAAATATAATACAATGTAGGCAGCTTAGAAGGTACTTAGGTGCTCTGTTGAAAATCGCTCTACACCATGGTAAGCAAACTCTAATCTTAAAGAACCCTAAACGAGATAGGTTAAAAAGAAAGCCAATCATAACTGCTGAACTTTAAATGCTAGAATATACAAATACATATACTAGAGAAACACTAGTTGATAAATATTCATACATACTCCAAATCACATTATTCTTTTATTAATTAGGAAACATAAGTTACAATGCTTTGGAGTACACATTAAAAACTGCATTAAAAAAAATGCTTACTCTAGGCCTTCTTTTATTGCTGAAAAAGATACCCTAAAAATAGCATTGATCCTAAAACTAGATCCATCAACCTTTAATCTAATTTTATTCTAGGAATTTGCGCTCTTAACTAGAAAAAGTTAAACTTGAAAAAAACAAACTGCTAAATAAAGAACTGTTATTCTAAAATTGGAAAACAAACTACAGATAAGCAATTGCTAAATCCGGACAGCCCTGAATAGAATTACCAAGAATGGAACTGCTGTTCTTTGTGACTGTATACTTTGCTGAAGTGTGCCTAGGTTCCACATTTGTGCCATGCTAGAGGATGCATTTTGAGGCACCATAATCTAACACTCCTTCTTATTGAGGAATGTGTTCACCAATCCTGGTCTCCTCGTAAACATCTCAAACTTCCCTTTAGCAAGAGGCTTCATTAGAGTGTGTGCAACCTGCTGATTTGTTTGAACATAATCTAGAACAACTACTCCCTTTCAAACTTTGTCTTTGAGAAAGAGACGTTTGATGTCAATGCGCTTGTAGTGGTTTTTAAACACTGGATTCTTAGTGAGTTTGTTACAACTTACAACTTTGATTGTCACAGTAAATAATAGTGAGATCCACTATCTCACTTGTCAACTCTATAGTCACCCGAAAGTTAATTGAAATGTTTTAGTCGTCTCGATAGTAAATAAATAAATAAATGACTATGTTTTGGTTTTACGTGTTAAGTCCCCGACAGTTGTTGTAGTCGGTTGGTAGTTGCCAAGAGTTGGTATTCTTAACGAAATCGACAAACTATTTATATGTTCTTATTGTCATAGTCGGGGACCACTATTATGCTTTTGATGTACTCGTTGCAAAT
>VDFB02033614.1:0-62320 GCA_007258455.2 Sequoia sempervirens | reverse complement strand
GGATGTGATTAGATTGGATTGGATTGGATCGGATTGGATTAGATTGGATTGGATTGGTCGATGATTGATAAGATTGAATGATGGATCAGATAGGATGACGAAAGGGACTATAAACCTTGTTCAAAGATTACCCTAGGTGACGTAGGATACTGATTGATCAGATTAAAGGATAAACGGACGATTGCGGCACCGAATCCACTTTGAGATTGAAAATGGATTGATTGGGCCAACGACGATGATTGACTTAGGATGGATGACAATCCTAAGCGGATGTTGATGATGATGATTAGATCATACACTTAGGCCAATTTGGATAATAACTCGAGGCAAAGTTCAGGGGATTTGGATGGGGAAAATGATGATTTGATTGGAGAAATGGATGACAGAAAATGGATGAACAAATACTCAAAATGAGTAAATGATTGATCGAAACAGATGAACGACTACTCGAAACGAGTAAACGACTACTCACAATGGATGAATGATTCTCAGAACGAGAAGATGAAGATTTGAAATAGATGAAAGATTACTCGGAACGAGTAAATGACTAATCGAAATTATTGAACAAGAGTTCGAAATGATTGAATGTTTACTCGAAACGAGTAAACGAATGATTGGAATGACTGAATGAAAGTTTGAAATGATAGGAGGTTCAAAATGGATAAATTTTTACTCGGAACGAGTAAACGAATGATTGAAACGACTAAACGAGAGTCTAGAATGATGAAACAGGATGTGAAATAGATGAACGTTCACTCGGAACGAGTAAATGAATGATTGAAATGGCATAACGAGAGTTCAAAATGATGAAAGGTGGTTTGAAATAGATGAACGTTTACTCGAAATGGGTAAACGAATGATCAAAACGATAGAACGAGAATTCAAAATGATCAAAGGGGGTTTGAAATGGATGAATGTTTACTCAGAGTGAGTAAATGAATGATCGAAATGGTAGAACGAGAGTTCAAAATGATGAAAGGGGGTTTGAAATGGATGAACGGTTACTCGAAACAAGTAAATGAATGATCGAAAAAGAGGGAATGAAGGTTCAAAATGGATGGATGAAAGATTGAAGGGAGTAAATGATTGATCGGAATGAATGAACTAATGCTCAGATTGGGAGAATGACTCTCGGAATGGATGAATGGATGAATAGGACAAAATTGAAAAAGATGGAGGGAAGGATCTTAAGATTTGTTTCGATATTAAAGATCCTGACTGCAGATGGACTAAAGCTCAGATTAGGGTTTCGGTTAAGCTCAGATTGGGATTGGATTGAAGCTCATATTAGGATTTGATTGAAGCTCAAATTAGGATTTTGGTTGGAGTATGTGATGGGATTGATTCTACACCAAGTTCCATGGTTTGAAGGACGTAAGGTGTTGACAATCAGATTTTTCCAGATTTGGCAATTTTCAAAAATTGTCAAATTTTGCCATTTTAGGAAATTTCATGGTCATAAATTTGAGAGTCCAGTTTTTTCCCAAAAAACACCAAAAACTAAGATAGGATGAATTGCGAACTAACATCCCAAATTTGAGGCATGCATTCCGAGTTATTAACGAAAATGATTTTTTAAAAACTGAAAAAAATACCAAATTGTGATTTTGAGGGTCAACATGAAAGTTTGAGGCCTCAAAAATGTGGAAAAGCGGGGTCCAAGGTCGGTTGGGAATCCGTATTCCATCTCATAACACAACCACCTGTAAAATTTCAGCTCAAACGGACACCCGAGTCAAAAGCTATGGCCTCTAGAAGTTTCAACACAAAAATTAAAATTCTCGAAATGAAGTCTAGGTGATTGGGATGGATGATTTGATGTTGGATATGGACTCTAATGATGTTCTAAGTAGCACTTATATGATTTTGGTGATGAAATGATGACCTACAGAATAGTGTTGATGACGGGAAAACAGGTGCTCGGAATGACTAAGCGAGGGGTGAAATGATGAAATGGATGATGAAACTTACTATTCAAAGGTCAAGTTCACCTATCTAGAGGTTAGGTTCGCCTGTCTAGAGGGAAAGTTCGCCTATCTAGAGGGAAAGTTCACTTGTCTGGATGGCAATTTCACCTATCCAGAGGTCAAGTTCGCTTGTCTGGAGGGCAAGTTTGTCTGTCCAGAGGTCAAGTTCGCCCATCTAGAGGGAAAGTTCGCCTATCTGGAGGGCAAGTTCGCCTGTCCAGAGGTCAAGTTTGCCTGTCTAGAGGTCAAGTTCGCCTATCCAGAGGGCAGGTTCGCCTATCCAGTAAAATTTGGCCAAAAATGACTAAACACAAGCTCCAAAAGGATGGTTCAAAGGTCAAGTTCGCCCCTGGCTGGGCAGGTCCGCCCCTAGAGGGTAGGTCTGCCCCTGGGTGAAAATGGTCAAAAAATAGTTGTTCGGACACACGAAATGAGGAGATGGATGTTCAGAATGGATGGATGTTTACTCAGAATGAGTAAACAATGACTCAAAATGGACAAACAACTCTCGAAATGAGGAGATAGAGGTTCGGAATGGATGAAAGATTATTCAAAATGAGTGAATGGTTGATCAAAATAGGTGAATGAGAGTTTGAAATGATAGAAGGAAGTTCAGAATGGATGAATGTTTACTTGGAACGAGTAAATGAATGATCAAAAAAACTAAAGGAGAGTTCAAAATGATAGAAGAAGGTCTGAAATGGGTGAACGTTTACTCATAACGGGTCAATTGAGTGATCAGACCAGTGAAACGAGCACGTGAAACGATGAAACGGGGGTCTAGAATGATGAAACGGATGATAAAGCTGACCAGTCAAGGGTCAAGTCCGTCTCTGGAGGTCAGGTTTGCTTGTCCAGAGGGTAGGTCCACCTGTATGGAGGGAAAGTTCGCTTGTCTGGAGGGAAAATTCGCCTGCCCAGAGGGAAAGTTCACCTATCCAGAGGGCAAGTTCGCTTGTCTAGAGGGAAAGCTCACCTATGGAGCTAAAGTTGGTCAAAATTGGCCAAAAGAGGCTAGAAAAGGTTGATTCAAGGTCAAGTTCGCCCCTGGGTGGGTCAGGTTTGCCTGTTCAGAGGTTAGGTTCACCCCTAGACAGGTTTAAACTTGACTTTTGAAAGGACGACTAAGGAAAAGGACTCAAAACACAACAATCATCAATGAAAAGGATATGGTTGAGTCAATTAATCAGACAATCACTGGTTTCGCACAAAGAAGACAATTCAGACAACACAAACCTAAGTCTAGTAGAGAGGGTATGGCCGACAAAGTCTTCTATTCTAGGATAAACATGGTTGCTAAGGAGTCCTCGATATACACCCGATACGTGAGGCCCAAACCATGAACACCAACCCGTTACAAGCGTGATTCAGGAACCTTAGCGAGATACTAAAGGCTCAGACCAACTCTTCACGTCATCTTGACGCTTCGCTAATTACAATGTGGTTGGATTGAGGTACAACTTTCGCTCTCCCTCCTTTATATACCCCATCGGTACGTGTGGTTGGAATCGTCCCTTGGGGTGATGAAATCCCCAAGCAGGTCCTCCTAAGAAAAATAAAAAAAAGGATGACTCAAAGGACTTGGTAAGCTACGATTTCTCGTCACCCAGGATCGCCAAATGGTGCAAGGGGATTGGATACGTCAAATAGCTTACCTAAAAACACGATAAACAAGATTGATTGACACCCCCTAGTTAAACTATGTGCCTAAGTTAAAGGGCTAAATAACCCTTAAAACGGTCAAAAGAAGTGATAAAAACTAAAATTTTACCTTCTAAAAAAAGTTGTCTAGGGAAAATTTGCCTATTTGGAGGGAAAATCCGCCTATCTGCATGGCAAGTTCACCTGTCTGCAGGGAAAGTTCACCTATTTGTAGGTCAGGTTTTCTTGTCCAGAGGGCAAGTTCGCCTATCTACAGGTCGCGTTCACCTGTATGTGAAAATTTTGCAAAAAAGTCAGTTTTTGAGTTCTTGGAGGGCAGGTCCGCCCCTAGGCAAGGTCAGGTCTACCCCAGGAAGGTCAAGTCTGCCCCTCTGTAGGTCGGGTTCGCCCCTCTGTAGGTCAGGTTCGCCCCTCTATAACCTGCACCTACAAAAAGTCAAAAAACAACAAACGTGAAAGCAAGAGACCCATTTGTGGGTCCCATCGGGCGTGCCAGAAATGTGATAGGGTGAAAATACTTCCTAGAAAATGAGCAGCAAACAAAAAGAGAGTAAATAACAACTAAAAACACCCTACACCTCAAGATTGACCTAAAGATTAATTTAACTAAGCAAACTGAAAGATTTCACCTTGTTGAGTTGTCCATTGGTTGGCCCTTCGATCTTTGATGTTTGTATGCTCCTTGGATGGCAAGATGCAAGCTATGAGATGAGATGAGGATGGCTTTATAAGTGGAAATGGATGCAAGAATTCAAATTTGGCTAAGCATAGCTCAAAGAAATTTTTTGCAAGAGTTTGGCTAGCATGAATGATCTCTCCCAAAATGAGAGAAAAGATGGGGTATTTATAGAGAATTTTGGATTTTCTAGGGAAATGGACGGTTGAGATTGATATTGAGCCACCAAGATCAAGATGTAGGGCTAAGGTGAGTTGATAACTCACAAGCCCTCATGTAGTACCCCTCCGCTTTTGGTCCTTTGCGTCATATGAGTAAGTTGTGCATTTGCAACTTGCGAGATCTTGCTGCCTTTTGTCATTCAGGTATTGTTTTGAATTTTGTTGCTCATAATAGCAACATTAGTTTAATTAAAGTATTAAATTAAATTATTAAATTTAATAATTAATTATTAAGCTTATTTGAAAGTGATAATGATCTAATAGATTACATTAGTTCCTTATTAAATATGAAATCGTAAATTACAATTATAAATAATGAGTATTTTAAATTTAATATGGATTAATAATCCACTTATTATTAAAGTTTATTTGTAAATTTAAAATACTTCATGAATATGTAAATAAAAATATAAAATTACAATTATAAATAATGTTTATTTTGAAATTTAATATAATGGATTAATCATCCATTTAAAATGAAGTTTATTTATAAATTTTGAATTATTTGGATAAAGAGGTGAATGAAAGGTAAACAAAAGATAATTATGTTATTTTTATTTATTTTATGTAAGAATAAATATATAAACATATACATATATGAAATTGATATAATAATAATAATCTTGTGCAAGAAGCGAAAGCCTGCCCCTGCCACTTGCATGTACTCTCCACTTGCTTCAAGGAAACTCCTTCAATGTACCACATGTCTTGTGTTTGCATCCTCTTATGTGCATGTTCATTGCGTGGCTTTCTTTCTGACAGAGGTTGTCTTTTGGGGGGAACAAGCCATTTGGGCATGGATTGCTGGCAGTGGAAGGGGAGAACCATGCGAATGATACAATTGAATAAAAAGGCACGAGTTTGTGGTACACAGGGCTACTCCAGAAGGCAGCATTCTGGGAGACACCTCTATCTTTACACACTCTGCCAAATAGATTACGAGCTTGGTCTATGCACCACAAATGCATACATGTCAAAACAGGGGAGGAAACTGGCAAGGTGGGGAAATCAGCAGCTGCCCTCCAAACTCTTTCTTCTCTAGTATTTACCTTCCACTTCTCTAATTTGGTGAATAGCAGTCTAAAAATAATATTTCATCGATGGTTTTAGGGTATGTTTATTAAAATGAAAATCACAGTCTTTCATTAAATCCATTTTGTGTATGTCCTGCAACCAGTGCATTGCACGAGTTGACATCCCTTTGAGACATTTTATCAAAGAGTTTGGGTGCCTCCTCTATGTTGCCAATTCTTGCCTACATGATTACCAGGGAAATTATAACAGCAAAATCAGATTTATTATACACACCCTCATGCACAGACATATACAATGGAATATGGCTATATACCGGCCAATCTCCTTTGCTTGAAAGTTTCTAAAGCCTCTTTAACTAATCTGTTTGGGCATATTCTGCAATCATTGCATTCCATGAGATTCACATTTCTTCAAGGTATTCTATCAAACAGTTGCTTTCCTTGTCCATGTTGCCGACGTGAAGGTCAACCATGCAGTTCTAGTGATTAGCTATATATGTAATGAAATAAGGGTGTGGATGTGTGAAGTATGTGCAGCCCTCATCCGCTAAACCTACATGACTGAGTACACCCAGAACACACACAAAGTTTCCAATGTTAGGATGGGTTTTAGAGTGCTTCATTAATTCAAATATTTTGAGACCTTCCTCGTAAAACCCATTTTGTACACACTCTACAACCCGTCACACCTGCAGTGCTTGAAAATAGAATGTTGTAGAGGTTTAAATACTCGTTGTTTCCTTTGCTAGCCTGTCTCAGCTGCGACACAAGAACATTGTCCCTGTTTTAAGCGATGGAGATGGTTCACATCTCTCAGAACAATTTCTCTTACAATAATCTTGGAGATGAATTTAGATGCAGATGGCAATCAAAACTTACTTGGAAGTTCTTAGCAACTCTAATAGTTGTACTGGAGGCCATGTTTTTCAAACCAAATGCAACCGCTAACCTTCACAATGGAGGTAGATAAATGATTCTTTTTATTCCCTTCCTCAGCTTCAAGTAAAAGTCTTGAATCTGGTATTTAACCTGTCATAGCATCAACACTTGAAAATAGAATGTTGTAGAGGTTTTTAATAATCTCTCTGATTTCATTGTCATCTGGTCTCAGCTGTCACACTTGAGCATAATAGAAAATTTTAGAGATTCAAATGAATTTCCTGATTCCGTTCACTACCTGTCTCAGCCACAATGCTTGAACAAAATAGGAAGTTTTATAGTTTAAATGACCTCCTTGATTCTGTTGACAATCTATCGTAATTGCAGCAACTTGAATTATAGAAGGGTGTAAGAGTTTAAAAATCCTTCCTGATTCTCTTGGTAGTCTGTCACTGCCACGGTGTTGAGACTTTGGAGGGTGTATTAATTTAAATAATGTTCCTAATACCATTCAAAACCTATCACAGTTGAAGCTTTTAGATGATAGAGAGTGTATAAGTTTAAATAGCCTTCCTGAATCTGTTGGCAACCTGTCACATCTGCGGTACTAGAAAATAGAATGCATACAGGTTTAAATAATCTCACTGATTTCATTGTCAACCTGTCTCAATCTTCGCACCTCCTAGCAACATTTCTTAAGTCCTTCGAACAAACCCATTTTGCACATATCTTGCAACCCTTGTATTCCATGAGATCACATATATTTGTGGCATTCTATCAAACAATTTTTCATGCCTTGTCTATGCGTCCTTATTCCCACAAGCAATTTATCAAATATATATTTATATAGTGTACTTTGTCTTAGATACCATCATATACTCTTTCATGTCTCCTTGTGGATCTGCAATATATCATTCTGTATATTACTAAAAGATCTCTTATTTTTCTTAAGAATTATCTTGCCTGTGTAATAGACATTAGAAGATAGACCTTGTCTCTCAGAAAAGAGAAACGCTGGCATTTCTTTTGTTAGAAAAATGCACCTCCCACACTTCTTTTATTGCTTAAAACTTCTTGTATAAAATTTTTAGTCTATACGTATTGTGCTTGCACTGGCATTTTTGTTAGTATTCATAACTATTATGGAAATCACTTTTAGTGGAGTGAATAAAGGGCTCCACATTTATTCATGTGTGAAGTCTTTATTTTTATATATAAAAATAAATAAATAAAATAATATAGTTTCCTTAATGTTATCATAATAAAGTATCTACTTTTTCCTTGGTATGGGAAAAGTACCAATTTAAATAAGGATAAATTAAATTAGACATTTAGTAACATTGCCTTTAGAAAGGGAAGGCATCTTTTGGTATTTAAATGGGATTTTTATCTTTTTCTTAAAAGAAAGTAAATGGAATACCTTAGTTATTTTAAAAAGTGAGATTATATATTAATATAAGATGTTTATAAGAAAATAAATACTTTTGGATTTAACATAGGTTATGGTTTAGAATTATAAGGAAAGTTATATTAGTACTATTGTTAACAGTGCTACTTGTTAAGCTAACGCTAATACTCATATTGATTTTAATAATAGGATTAATATTATTGATAAGGGTTGGTAAAAATAATCATGATGTTAATGACATTTGGTACAAATATCATATTGGTATCGGGTGTTATTCACAACACCTTTACAAATATGTAACCTAGATAAGGGGAATTGAATTAATTATATATAGGGCATTCATTGATACTCGTAATTTAGTTCACTTATTTATTTTTATTTCTTTTTGAAGTAAAAAAATTGGTTTGTGTTTTATTTAACGAATTTATATTATAGTGTCTTCAAATTATTCTTAAATGATTCCTATAATGATGTACAAATAAAATGTAGAGATTATTCTAAATAACTTGGTAATAAATGAGTGAATGGTTGTTTTATAATTCCTATTATTTGTAATTTGGTGGTAGTATTTCTATAATTAAAATAAGCTTAAGGTCAGGGAAGGAACTTGTAGAAGGGAATGTGTTTTCTTAAAAACTGTAATAGAATGTTTAGAGCTTCATTGTCAAATAATATAGTTGTCATTGGGTTATAGGTTTTGGATAAAATTTGTTTTATCTTGTTAACAAATAGTTTCCTGGATGGATATAATAACCTTGATGATCTATCATGTGTATATTAAGAGAGGATAAGAATTTAGTCTTCAATTTGATTAATTGAAAGTTTCTTATGATTTATTATTGTGTGTTAAAATGTCTTTGTAGTGAATGAATGAATAAAATGTAAATCGAGAGTCTATATAGTCTTTATGATTATGAGTGCTTTCATATATTTAAAGGTAAATTTTGATGGTTATCATGATTGATTGGATTGATCTTTGAATTGAGATTGTGTATCATTGATTGCGGTCATTGTCATAGTTGTTGTTTTTGTTAAGAGTGATTAGTTGCCATACTGCAAGGGTATTTTGAGAGGAGAAATAGAGGTCTCCCTTGGACACCCAGTTGAATTTGTGTCAAAATTGATTATGTTTGCTTCAGTTGAATCTGATGATCTCTTTATGATGAGGCCACTTTTATTCTACTCCTTTCGATTTATGATTATGAAACTTATATAGTCTTTTGGTGGGATCCTTGATGATAGTCTTCCTCATTGTGTTAATTCTGATTGAGGAGACTTTGTTGCATTGTCTTTCTTGTGGTCATATTTGAGATGGTTGGGAACTTGATATACTTGAATTACCTTCTGTGATAGGTCGAATGTGAGCGTTAGAAATCAAGCAACAAGTAAAAGAGTGCAAACAAACACCAAAACAACCTACACCTCAAGATTAGCCTAAGTTGGAAACAATGCAAGACAAAGCAATGAAATGGAACTTTATACCTTGCGTTGAGTCGATCCTTTGGTTGGCCCTTCGATCTTTGGTGTGTATACTCCTTGGATGGCAAGTAGATGTGAGATATGAGATGCAAATGATGCTTGGAAACATGAAAATAGCTAAGTGTTGGTTGAGAAACAAAACTGCAAGAGTTTGGCTAGCACAAATGATCTCTCCCAAAATGGGAGAAAAGAGGGGGTATTTATAGGATTTTTGGAAAATCCTAGGGGAAATGGATGGTCAAGATTGAGCCACCAAACATCAAGATGTAGGGCTAAGGTAAGTTGAGAACTCACAAGCCCTCACATCTTGACATGTGGCATGTGATGAAGTCCTAAAAGGTGAAGTGGACATGAGGTGGAAGGAGAAGGACATGACATGGAGAGGGGTACAAAGTACCTTGGGATTGGAGAAGATTTCCTCATAAAGGAGGTCCTTGTCCCCATGTGGGTGAGAGGACAAGTGGGGAATTAAAAATTCCTCAAATATCCTTATGGGGATGAGAGAAGGAATTTAAAATTCCTTAAATGCATTGGGGGATTAAAAGGTGAATTAAAAATTCACATGGGGAAGGGAGATGCCTTGTCAAAAGGAGAAAGCCTTTAATAAGGTTGACAAGGACACATGTCATAAAGGACATGGGGAAGAGAAAGGAATTTAATATTCCTTGGAAGAATAAAAGGAATTAAAAATTCCTTGAGAGGTTGATTAGGCTAGTTGATGAGGGTTAGAGGAATGGTTAGGTGGCTAAGAGAGATTAGAGGCCAACTTGCAAAAGTTGGAGGATGTGACACTCCTAATCAAGGATTAGGCATGTGCACATCCTAATGATGAGATTAGAAGAAGATTAAGATAAGATAAAAATGATGGAGGATGTGATGAAGGATTAAATAAATAGAATATTATTTAATCCAATTGATGGGAGGAGGATTGAAGAGATAGGTATTATTGATTAAATACCTTAGGGATTTGGCGACTAAAAATATTAATTAAATAATAGCAAGATACTTAATTAACGAAAATAAGATGAAAGGGGATGAATTTGGATAAATTAAGTGTCCAAATTTAGACATCTACATTTTGCCCCTCTTTGAGATGGTGTTACGAAGTAGCATCATTTCAAAGAATATTAAAACATAGGACCTAGAAGAAGATGGTTAGATTGGAAAAGATGCCCCAATCATTCCTTTGAATGATTAGGAAGGGAAAAAGATGATGAAAATTAGGGATGAAGGATGCCCCCTCGAGAGGACATGCGGGTTGAAGAGAACACGGGTGGGCTCTTGAAATGGATGAGATGATGCAAGGGGAGTTGAAGAAGATGATGCAATGTGATGGAAGAGAAGAGGGGAGCGTGATGAAGGATGAATGGATGGGGGGATTTGAGGATGAGAGATGAAATGCAATCTAAATGCAATTTACCATCGTCGGAGCATTGATTTTTGCTATAGCAGAAGACACAAGATGCCAAGGTATGAAGAACCAAGGCGGATTAGTGTCTAATGCATAAAACAAAACATAACAAACAAGAAGGCTATCCCAACACCCCAAAGTCATGGTGACCTTGGTCAGGCCAGGTATTGGGATAACCACAAGCACACAAGGATGCCCCAGCGTAACACAAGACCTCAGGGATCTTGGTGGGTACTACGTGGGACAACCGAGAAGACAAACAAAAGATCAAGATACACCCCTATGTTGACTAGTCAAAGCACACCATGATATGATGGATCAAGGCGACCATGACAAGTGATGATAGGGAGCTCAAATGATAAACAAAAGCCAAAAGCATCAAAAGATCACAATTAATTTCAAATGTCCTTTGCCATAGTATCAATCAGGGGGTTGGATGGGATTGATGAGGTCTGTTAGGAAGGATGCATCCTATTGAGACTGATGATGGATACTAAATTAAAAGATTGATATGACACAGGATATTCAGAACTAATTGGATTTGATGATACAAGTGAGTCTCATTTGTTAAGATCTAGCTATGACACAAGATAGGACACAAGACATGACACAAGATAGGAGACCTCAATGGATGATAAAGACGGGACAGAGACAAATAGGAACAAGATAAGAAGATTGATGATAGATGATAGATGGACAAAGTAGAAAGATTGATGGTAGGCGATAAAGGGACAAAGTGGACAATGAAGATTGATGATGGAACCCCGGGGGTGGATCAAATGATCGACCTTGCCTACGTGAAAGCGCAGGGGAAACGTAGTTCGACAAAAGGCTGACGACAGACCATGATGGAGATTTTGATGGATGACCAAGATAGGATGGAGACCAGGAGAAAAGTGGAAAAATATAGACCGATGATGGATGGAACCCCGGGGGTGGATCAAATGATCGACCTTGCCTACGTGAAAGCGCAGGGGCAACATAGTTCGACAAAAGGCCAAAGACAAATGATGGATAAAAGATGAAGCGATAACCCTAGATAAGGGGATAAAAGGATTGGACCGACACGATGGGACAAGATAGACCTATTGGATTGGATTGGAGGATAGTGACTAGACAAAGCTCAAGGATGGGATAGTTATTCATGCCATATAGATGAATGATGAAATGATAAGATAGATGATGTTGGATTGTATGGGGAGTAGCCAATGACAAGGGATTATGAGATGAGATGAGGGTAGAGGATGGGGGGAGGAAAAGGATTGTTTGGGTGGATTGGATAGAGGGATAAGGATTTGGATGAGGAAAAGGTGACCAGATGGATAGATAAGAATGGATGCCATGATGGAAGGATAGGAAGATAGGGATGGGAAGATGGATATAAGGATTGTTCGAGGGATAAAAGATAAGGATGGGGAGATGGATATATCGATAAGGAGATAAGGATAGGGAAATGGAAGGGAGTGATTTGATGGAATGAATGATGTCTCCAAGGACTGTATCACAAAGGAAGATAGATGCCCCTATCTAGATATGTCATGTGCGAAGAGGCATGAAGGATGCAATAGAGAAGGATAGGAAAATAGAGTGAGATGGATGAAGATAGGATGCATGGATAAGGGAGGGCGAATGATAGTTGGGATAGTCTGCGGATGAGGGGAATGTATGTCAAGAGGTGTCCAAAGCATGTTTATATGTTTGCCCCATTGTTATCAAGATCACAAGGAGGATGGAAGGATTGGGATAAATGAGATATGCCAAGAAGGATGTAAGCCCGAGATGGAGGGGATGGATGAAAAATGATATAGCAAAAAGGGGCATAGGTGAAAAGGTAGCAGCAGCGATGATGGGAAATAAAAAAATTGCCCCCAAAGCGCATGGGGGATGCATGACGCCTGCTTACGTTTCATCATGGTACTTATCCAAGGCTACTTTGCCAAGTTTCAAACCATTGGATGGATTATTTCTCTTTACTATTTTTTTTATTATTTTTTTTTTTATTTTTTTGGATTTTTTTGACTTTTTGGATAGCATGCGAAAGGAGATGGATAAGGATAGGGAGGCGAATAAGTGGATTTAGAAGATATGCGATAAGGATATGGATGAAGGACTCAAGCATTAAGTTCAATATCAGGTATTAAGAGCTCATGCTCGAACCGACTATTGGATGTTGGTACAACCTTAGGATAAATGGATTATGCTAGAGGATGAATGAGAGGGATTTGATGGGGAAGATACAGGGGATAATGGGTGGGATGTTGAAAATGGTATGGATAGAATGATGGGGTGGATACGTGATGGGGAGATGAGTTCAGGACCAACATTGGCACATGTGGTGACGGATGTGAAAAGATAAGGGGACTAATGGATGGAGAATGTGGGGATAATGGAGGAGATGGAATAGCGAATTTCGGGACATAGGGACCCAAAATAGATTTAGGAGGTGAAAGGGATCTATAATTAGCTTTTGGATTAGCAACTTTGGATGTTCTTACAGATTTCTCATGTGATGGCATTGCATCTTTTTTCTTTGGGATCCACATGGTTTTGATCTTTTCTTTGCTGGCTCTTTGCGAGCTATAGATTTGATTTTGATTGTGGATTGGATTTTTCTTTTCGTTACCATGTCTTTTAGAGGGGACATGGGAAGCTTTAGATTCATGTGGGTGTTTAGATTGATGCATTTTTCCTCTGGCATCCAAAGTGCTCATACTAGAAATGGGATGGGTGTGAGGGGATGGATGATGTGGAGCAATGGAGGTAGGAGTATGGGGATTACGTGTAGATGGGGGATGTTTAGGTATGTGCCTTTGTTGATCCTAATTATGGGATATGCGAGAGGGATGTTTATGATGGATGACATGTATAGGTATTGGATGGGTGAAAGGATGAGATGGAGGAGGTGATCTTGGGATATACGGACCTAAGATGGATAGAGTAGATGAAGGACGGGAGATGGTGGATGGAGGGATGTAAGGACCCAAAATGGACGGAGCAGATGAAGGAGGAATATGGATGGTTGTTTTGAGGTGATACAATAGAGGAGGAGGGATGGCAACATATGATCTGGCGGAGCGATGGCAGGGCCAAAAGTTCTTTTGGAGAAGGCTCGTTGAGGACGTCTAGAAGTTGTACCAACATCTTTAGATTGTGAGTCTTGGGGAAGAGATCCAAGACCCTGCATGCAGATTTGTTCTTTGACTTGGATGGGCTCTAAAATACCTTGCTCGTGAAGGCCTAGACCTTTTCCTTGATAGTTCATGTTCTTGAGCATTCGATCCATGATAGGATTTTTGTTATTCTGAAAACATGATGCAATTCCATTATTAGGTGGGGGATGATGGGTGGTATATACACTGTGTTTTTCTTCTGCAAGGAGGCCACCATGGAAGAATGTGAGAGTACCAAGGGGATATGCAAGCGGTGTGGGGATAGCATTTTTAGGCGATGATGGGATAACAACACTTGGATGGGTGGTATCAGGAGAGGGAGTAGGGGATATGATAGGATCTGATTTTGTGGTAGCAGGTTCATGCAATGGAGATGGAGATGGAGCGGTAGAATCTTGAATGTCAAGAGGATCATGAGATGGAATGGATGGGGGACTGTGATCTTGCGGTAGACTAGATGGGATGGTAGGATCTTGATCAGGAGGAGGGGATATGTTGGCATGCTTTGGATCAGGCTCTTGGCATGACTCATCGTGTGCGGGAGGCATGATAATGGAGTCATGGGGGGACTCTTCAAGTGGGGAAGATGGAAGGATGGAGGATTCAAAATATTCTTGGGAATGGATACTAGGAGTGGAAGAAGTGGATTGGATTTGGGTGTCATTGATAGGTTCGACGGCTCTCAGAGTAGGGGGTGGGTGTTCAATGGATTTGGTAGATGTGATGGTAGGAGATGGGGACTCAGTGGATTTAGAGGATGTGATGGTAAGAGATGGGGGCTCAGTGTATTCAGAGGATGTGATGGTAGGAGATGGGGACTTAGTGGATTATGAGGATGTGATGGCATCATCAATGATAGGTGTTGGATGGAGAAGGGTCTCGTCACTAATGACCATGGATGATGGGTTGGGATGGCATGGTTCCACAACTGCAATGTGTGGAGTGGGAGTTGTCTCCTTTGTTATAAGTCCTTGGAGAAACTTGAATACGCTAGGCTGAGATGGCGAGACGGGAGTGGATGGAGGTTTATGGATGAGTGGGGGATTAGGACTAGGGATTGGTGGGCTAGGATTAGATGGAAGATTAAGAGTGGATGGAGGATTAAGGTAAGGATATGGGCATGGGGAATTAGGACACAAGGAGGCAGGTGGTGGATTGTAGTAAGGGTATGGGGATGGTGGATTAGGATGAGGAGATTGAGGTGGTGGATGGAGATAGGGAACTGCAGATGTCAGATTAGGATAAGGATAGGTTGGTGTGGATGTTGGATTAGAATAGGAAGGTGCGAATGTAGGATTAGGGTGAGCAGATTGGTATGGGAGATTGGGGTAGTGGGTATATGTGGATGAAGGATTGAGATAGGAGGATGTGGACGAGGGATTAGGATGAGGGTATTGTGGTGGCAGACTAGGATAAGAGGATGCAGGTGTTGGATAAGAGGACGATGTAGATGGAGGATATGATGGATATGATGGACATCCCTTGTCAAAGGTAGCATAAGGAGTGTGATTAGGCATAGATGAAGACATGATGGGATAGCTCGATGGGGTGATTGGATTTTGGAATGTGGGTGGAGAAAGCTTACTAGCAATGATAGTGTCAAGAGGATCTATGTCGTACACCTCTTGATCAACAAGACTTTCATTATCATCGTCGACGTAATTAGGGTTTCCCTTGACCACTATTGATGGAGGATAAGGATTCATGATGATGAAAGGATAAAGATGATGGATAAAGATTTTGGATGGAAATGGATTAAAGCCCAAATCGGGATTTAGGACAAGCTCAGATCAGGATTGGATTAAAGCTCAGATTAGGATGATTGGATGATTCGATTGAATTGATTTTGATGATCGGATTTGATTATCAAAGGATGATTACAACACCGAATCTGCCTCGAGATGGAAGTAGATTGATTGGGTTGAAGGTGATTGGATAGGGATGCGATTGGATTGGATTGGATTGGATTGATTGATCGATTGAAAGGTCGGATGATGGATTGGGTAGGATGACGAAAGGGACTGTAAACCCCGTTTAGAGATTACCCTAGGTGACTTAGGATGCTGATTGATCGGATTAAAGGATGAATGGATGATTGCGGCACCGAATCCACTTTGAGATTGAAAATGGATTGATTGGGCCGACGATGATGATTAACTTAGGATGCATGATAACCCTAAGAGGATATTAATGATGATGATCAGATCAGACACTTCAGTCAATTTGGATAATAACCCGAGACGAAGTTCAGGGGATTTGGACGATTTGATTGGAGGAATGGATGATAGAAATGGATGAATGTCTGCTCGGAATGAGCAAACAAATGATTAGAATGATAGGATGAGAGTTCAAAATGATGAAAGGAGGTGTGAGATGGATGATCGAAATGACAGAACAAGAATTCAGAATGATAAAGGGATATGTCAAATGGATGAATGTTTACTTAGAACAAGTAAATGGATGATCGAAATGACAAAACGAGGGTTCAGAATGATGAAAGGATATGTGAAATGGATGAATGTTTACTCAGAACGAGTAAACAGATGATCGAAATGATAGAACAAGAGTTTGGAATGATGAAAGGATATGTTAAATGGGTGAACGTTTACTCAGAATGAGTAAACGAATGATCAGAATGACAGAACGACAGTTCAGAATGATGAAAGGATATGTTAAATGGGTGAATGTTTACTCAGAACGAGTAAACGAATGATCAGAATGACAGAGTGACAGTTCAGAATGATGAAAGGATGTGTTAAATGGATGAATGTTTACTCAGAATGAGTAAACGAATGAGAATGGTAGGGTATACCCCCCTCGAGGAGGTAGATGGTGAAGAAAAAAGGTGCCCCAACCAACTTCTTAAAAGTATGAAGTGGTACATATCATCGGAAAGAGCACGAAAAGACGAGAGGAACTGCCTTTGAACAGAGTCAATCGGATAAACAGTGTGGAAATGGCGGCCCTGGTGTGGAAATGGCGGCCCTGGGAAGAAAGAGCAGAAGGATAGGTCCGCCACTACACTAGGACAGATCCGCAAAAGCACGGGGATAGGTCCGCCACGACAAGGACAGGTTTGGCACTGCAGAAGAACAGGTTTGGCACTGCACAAGGACAGGTTTGGCTCTACAGAAGGATAGGTCCGCCACTGCACAAGGACAGGTTTGGCACTGTACAAGGACAGGTTTGGCACTGCACAAGGATAGGTTTGGCACTGCACAAGGACAGGTTTGGCACTGTAGAAGGATAGGTTTGGCACTGCACTAGGACAGGTTTGGCACTGCACTAGGACAGGTTTGGCACTACAGAAGGACAGGTTTGGCACTGCAGAAGGACAGGTTTGCCAAAGGATAAGCTTAAGCTTGATTTTTTTGATGGATGGCAAAGGCAAAGGACCCAAATCATAAAAAGACTTGGCCAAACTGATAATCACTGGTTTATGCACAAGAAAGGCAATTCAAACAACACAACCCTAAGATTAGTAGAAACGGGTATGGTCAACAAAGTCTTCTACTCTAGGATGCACATGGTTTCTAAGGAGTCCTCGATATACACCCGGTAAGTGAGGCCCAAACTGTGAACACCAACCCGTTACAAGCGTGAGTCGGGAACCTTAGCGAGATACTAAAGGCTCGAACCAACTCTTCACGTCATCCCGACGCTTCACCAATTACAACGTGGTTGGATTGAGGTACAACTTTGCTCTCCCCCTTTATATACCCCACCGGGTGCGTGGTTGGAATCGTCCCTTGGGGTGATGAAATCCCCAAGCAGGTCCCACTAAGAAAGTGAAAGAGGGTGACTGAAAAGGACTTGGAAAGCTACGATTTCTCGTCACCCAGGATTGCCAAATGGCACAAGGGGATTGGATACGTCAAATAGCCTTCCCAAACACGCCAAGCAAGGTTTATTGACACCCCTTTAATTAAACTATGTTCCTATTTTACCAAAAGACAATTCAGAAAAACTTGAAATTTTTACCTTCTGGAGGACAGGTCCACCACTCTGCAGGGACAGATCCGCCACTCTGCAGGGACAGGTCCGCCACTCTATTAGGATAGGTTCGCCACTGAATTAGGATAGGTCTGCCAATGAATTAGGATAGGTCTGCCACTAAATTAGGATAGGTCCGCCACTGCATTGGGATAGGTCCGCCACTGCACTGGGATAGGTCTACCACTGCACTGGGACAGGTCCGCCACTGCAGGACAAGTCCGCCACTCTGTCAGGACCAGTCTGCCACCCCAGGATAGGTCCGCCACTCCAGGACCAGTCCGCCACTGTAGGAGGACAGGTCCACCACTCTGTAACCTGGACCTGAAAAATGCAAAAAATAGCAAACGTGAAGGAAAGAGACCTGTTTGTGGGTCCCATTGGGCGTGCTAGAAATGTGATAGGTCGAATGTGAGTGTTAGAAAATGAGCAACAAGTAGAAGAGTGCAAACAAACACCAAAACAACCTACACCTCAAGATTAGCCTAAGTTGGAAACAATGCAAGACAAAGCAACGAAATGGAACTTTATACCTTGCGTTGAGTCAATCCTTTGGTTGGCCCTTCGATCTTTGGTGTGTATGCTCCTTGGATGGCAAGTAGATGTGAGATATGAAATGCAAATGATGCTTGGAAACATGAAAATTGCTAAGTGTTGGTTGAGAAACAAAACTGCAAGAGTTTGGCTAGCACAAATGATCTCTCCCAAAATGGGAGAAAAGAGGGGGTATTTATAGGATTTTTGGAAAATCCTAGGGGAAATGGATGGTCAAGATTGAGCCACCAAACATCAAGATGTAGGGCTAAGGTGAGTTGAGAACTCACAAGCCTTCACATCTTGACATGTGGCATGTGATGAAACCCTAAAAGGTGAAGTGGACATGAGATGGAAGAAGGACATGACATGGAGAGGGGTACAAAGTACCTTGGGATTGGAGAAGATTTCCTCATAAAGGATGTCCTTGTCCCCATGTGGGTGAGAGGACAAGTGGGGAATTAAAAATTCCTCAAATATCCTTATGGGGATGAGAGAAGGAATTTAAAATTCCTTAAATGCATTGGGGAATTAAAAGGTGAATTAAAAATTCACATGGGGAAGGGAGATGCCTTGTCAAAAAGGAGAAAGCCTTTAATAAGGTTGACCAAGGACACATGTCATAAAGGACATGGGGAAGAGAAAAGGAATTTAATATTCCTTGAAAGAATAAAAGGAATTAAAAATTCCTTGAGAGGTTGATTAGGCTAGTTAGTGAGGGTTAGAGGAAGGTTAGGTGGCTAAGAGAGATTAGAGGCCAACTTGCAAAAGTTGGAGGATGTGACACCTCCTAATCAAGGATTAGGCATGTGCACATCCTAATGATGATATTATCAAAAGGATTAAGATAAGATAAAAATGATGGAGGATGTGACATGAAGGGAATTAAATAAATGGAATATTTATTTAATTCAATTGATGGGGAGGATTAAAGAGATAAGGTATTATTGATTAAATACCTTAGGGATTTGGCAGAATTAAAGATATTAATTAAATAATAGCAGTATTACTTAATTAACGAAAATAAGATGAAAGGGGATGAATTTGGATAAATTAAGTGTCCAAATTTAGACATCTACACCTTCAATAGAAGGTTGTGGATTTATGATGTTTTTGGCTTCCAGAGGCAATGCAGGAACTTGACTTATGTTGATTTTTCCACAGTTGTTCCTTGTGATTTATTGCTCTTATTTTATATTTTGAGCTCATGAGTAGTACTTTGTACTATGGTGTTGACTTTTGATGTGGTGGGTGGTACCTCCTTTGTTCTTGTTTCAGTGATATGGAATATGTTTGCGAGATGGTTCACGCCTCGCATGTTTTGTGTTATATTCACCTTGATTTCTATGTGAGATAAGGTACACCCCTTACATGTTTTGGTTTGGGTACCCATAGGGAGAGTGGCTCTTCATGGGGGCTGGCGCACAAAGGGGTTGTTAGGGTAACCCATGGAAAAGTTTCTTTAAAAAGTGATAATTTAATTAATGAACTGGTGGGTTTTGGGTAAATAAACATTAAACAAGATTAATTATGTTCCTCACCCATATAGTTAGTGTTATCATAAGGCTAAAGATGGGATGAGAAGATCTAGTTGGTAAGATCACTGCCTTGTCCTCACGAAAGGTAAGTGGTTCTGCATGAGTCACCCTATCGAGTGGTGCCTTGAGATAGGCTGCCTGGATAACCATAGATGGAGGCGGTACCTTGTGATAGGTTTCCTGGATAATCCATGTAAGGCCATGCGATGACACTCTCCTACAATACCCGTTTATGTTCCCTTGTTTGGTTGCCTCTGGGAGTGTTGATTTAATTGTTGATGTTGTTGAGGCAATTGGTTCTTGGTGATTGTAGTTGAAGCCTCCAAGTTCTATTTTTTTTAGTGTTGCACACATGCCTCATGGAAACTTGATTAATGTTAATGAAAGGTTCCCTTGTTATTTATTGTTGGTTGATATTTCAATTTCATTTTAAGGCTTTGGAGCCTATTGTTGTTGGCACCTCTTATGGTTATTTAGTGTTGAGCTATAATATTGACATTTGGTTATGTTGGACGTTTCACTATTTTTCTTTGGCTAAGTGATGGCAATGTTGTGGTTCGTTGTCTTATGTTGATGATATCCTTGTTGTGGAGTTTGGTTTGCTATTGGTTCATTTGATTGTTTTTGGATTGCGGTATGGGGATCTTTCTTGTCAACTCCTAGCACGGGGGGTGGACTTTCGGGTCCACATGGTCGGGTGGAACGTGCTATGCACCCTATTGGGTCCCCAGCTGAGGATCGAGATATGCAGATTGTGCCGCTTGTAGCATCTCCAAGATTGTACCCAAGTTAGAGCCAGTCTTGTTACTTAGTATTCACCTTTCTAGTTGTATCATTCTATCTCATTGTATTATTCCCATTCTTGTTGGGGAACACTTTTGTATCACTATCACTCTTGTACGATGTAACTTTTATTATCGTTGTAATGAATGCAATCTTTGACCTTAATTTATGATCTTTTTTGGATGCTTATCATGCTTGAAATGTATATTAATGCTTGGTACTATTATGAGAGTTCATTTCATAGTGTGCAATTCTTATTGGTGTGGAAATATTTATAATTATGTTCATAGATGTGATGGATGGTTTTATATATATTATGTTGTGGATGTCTGATCGTCAATTAGTAACTCTATATAATGGTTAAGTGGGATACTTGTAGTTAGTTAAATATCATCTTGTTATGGGTTTACGTTAGTAATGTTGTCATGTGTACCCCAAAGGACGGGGTTTATGATATATATATTTATCTGCAAGTATGTGTTGGTTGTTCATGTTCATGTTATGTATTGCTTTACTTTCAAAAAAAAAATTATTGTGCTTTTACTGTAAGTTCTATAGTTGTTTTTTGGGGTTCGCCCGGCGGGGCATTATACCTCACATCTTGACATGTGGCATGTGAGGTGGCTTGTAAGGGATGATGTGTACATGAGGTGGAAATAGGGTACATGACATGGAAGTACTACATAGTACCTTGGGATTGGACAAGATATCCTCATAAAGGAGGTCCTTATCCCCATGTGAGTGAGAGGACATGTGAGGAATTAAAAATTCCTCAAATATCCACATGGGGATGAGAAAAGAAAATTTAAATTCCAAGGAATGCATTAGGGGATTAAATGTGAATTAAAAATTCACATGGGGAATGGGGGTGCCTTCTCCAAAAGGAGAAAGCCTTTAATGAATTTGACTTAGGACACATTCCATAAATGACATAGGGATTAGGTTGACCTAATTAAGTGATTAAGGTTGTGCAAGTACTTGATTAGACTAATTAATGACATATTAGAGGCAAGCGGGAAATTATGGAGGATGTTCACATGTGACTTGATGTGACAAGTCAAAGATCACATGGGAAAGAGAAAAATGAATTTAATATTCCTTGGAAGGATAAAAGGAATTAAAAATTCCTTGAGAGGTTGATTAGGCTAGTTAATGAAGGATTAGAGGAGAGTTAGGTGGTTAAGAGAGATTAGAGGCCAACTTGCAAAAGTTGGAGGATGTGACACATCCTAATCAAGGATTAGGCATGTGCACATCCCTAATGATGAGATTAGGAGAATAATTAGGATTAAGAAAGGGATGTGACATGTGAGGAATTAAATAAATGTCATATTTATTTAATTCATTTGATGAAAAGGAGGATTAAAGAGATAAGGTATTTATTTATTAATTAAATACCTTAGGGATTTGGAAAAATTAAGGATATTAATTAAATAATAGTGATATTACTTAATTAATGCAAATAAGGGGATGCTTAGACGAAAAGGGATAAATTTGGATAAATTAAGTGTCCAAATTTAGGTGTTTACAACTTTAACAAAAATGAATAATAGGCCTACTCCAACCAATAGAAAAAGAGATAAATTGTTTATTGTTTCTCAATTGCAAATGAAACCATTGTAATAGTATTCTACTCCTTGGCTTCAACTGCTTCATGTCATTTGTCATCTACTATACCCATTTGTACAATTAGGCCTTATAACAGCAAAGAATACTTCTAGTCATAGTAGGACATAAGTATTGATATCAGGACAAAGGTAGCCATTTAAGTGACTTTGTAGAATGAATACAGTTGCAACAAGTTACTATTGCAATCGTTGAATTCACTTTTGAAATAGTTGCTTGTCCAATCAAATTGTATTGTTTAAAATACTTTGTTGGTAGGCTAGTGCCTATCCAAGCAATGAATCCAGATTTAATGCATTGTATGCCTCTACAATGAACAAGACCTTTCTCAAAGATCTAAAAGAGTATTGCTTTATTTAGCAACAATAGACTACCAAGTATTGAGATTGGTCCTTCTCACTAATACCAGCATATCATGTTTCTTAATGCACTTATTGATGTCGTTTCTTTTCTCAAAATGTTTAATGCATTTCCTATGTTATTTGCATTTAATAGACTATTGTTTTTGATCAACCTATCATACCACTTAATGCATTAAACATGCATTGATTGCTTCAGTATCTACCACCCCGTCGTCAAAGCTGGCACAATTTGTATCTAGTGCTTAAATATTTGCAAAATATATAGTGTCCTTCTATTTTCCTAATTTACTTTAACAAGAATGAATAATAGGCCTACTCCAACCAATAGAAGAATTGCAACAAATGAGAATTAACACAAGAAAAACTGAATGATTTGAGAAATTTCTTGTTGACTGTGGAGGCATTCAATGCATTAACTATGTATTCATTGCTAGAGGAGCGACCATCCTATCAGCAAAGCTCACAAAATTTGTATTTAATGTCTGAATGTTTGCAAAAAATTATGTGTTGGTCTATTTTTTTGCAAATTTTATCATGTGCTTCTATGTTTCATGTTTATGAATAACATATTATCTTGCACAATCTGCATTTAATAGACTATTGTTTCTGATCTACCAGTCATATCATTTAATGCATTAAGCATGCATTGACTGCTTCAGTACCTACCACCTTGCCGCCAAAGCTAGCACAAGTTGCACGTAGTGATTAAATATTTGCAAAATATATAATGTCCTCCTATTTTCCTAATTTACTTTAACAAAAATGAAAAATAGGCCTACTCCAACCAATAGAAAAAGAGATAAATTGTTTATTATCTCTCAGTTGCAAATGAAACCATTGCAATAGTAACCTACTCCTTGGCTTCAAATGCTCCATGTCATATGTCATCCACTATTCCCATTTGTACAATTAGGCCTTATAATAGCAAATAATATTTCTAGTTGTAGCAGGACAAAAGTACTGATATCAGGACAAGGGATGACACTTAAGTGACTTTGTAGAATAAATACAATTATAGCAAGTTACTATTGCAATTGTTGAATTTTCTTTTGAAATAGTTGCTTGTCCAATCAAATTGTATTGTTTAAAATATTTTTGAAAAGTGAAAAGCTTGTGTATTTTTGAAAATCTTGTTAGCAATCGTATGTTTCATGTTTATGAATAACATATTATATGTCATGGAATGTGATCATTTGTCTAATTTGTCCCTGTGACAGGAACCATTGCTTGCAATTGGAGTTGGAGGCAGAGATCTACATGACTGCAAATATTCTTGGTTGTTGAACAAGAAACTAAAAGGTTAGATTCTCACACCATTCTTCTCCTTTCTTTCCAATGAATTTTAAGTCTTCCAATGTGTCTAAAAATTATGCCTTGGAAGAGTTGTGAACAATAAAGGAGAAACCTAGTTCAAGAATCTGACTTACCGAATAGATAGATGAGTATAGTGAATGGAATGCCATGTAATTCATAAACAAGAAACTATTTTTTGGCCAAAAGCAAGTTACTTTTGTAATCAAAGTTATGCAAAATTACAAGCATGTGATATGTAATCCATATGCAATGTTTCACTTTGTACACTGACCAAATTGTATAATTTGAGTATATTTTCCCATTTCTGTTTTGCTATTCACTGCAGTAGCCCTAATATTCATTTGCTTGTAAGCAAACCTGATTAATGTACTATTGGAAACATTGCATATGAATTGCATATCACATGGTTGTAATTGTGCACATATCTAACTACAACATTATTGCAATCAAATGATTGCAATGGTCGCTTGCTTGTCATCATAAATTAGAAAGATTCAAACAATTGGCATAATTTTTATAGACATTCAAAGAATCAAAACTTCACTGGAAAGAAAAGAGAAAAATTATCCGAAATTCTGACCTCATGGTCTCTTCTTCAAGAATCAAGTATATTTGCACATGAAAATTTATTATAAAGGTTATGTTACCAAATTGGGCTACATCATCATAAAACCCTACAAACAATACAATTGCTTGTCCTATCGTCAGGTTTACTATTGCAATCGTTGAATTCACTTTTTAAATAGTTGTTTGGCCAATCAAATTGCATTGTTTAAAATATTTTTGTCTTTTTCCTATAGTTGGATTTAAGGACATATTTTTTGTGTTTGGAAATTATGATTTATCTCTTTTTCTATTGGTTGGAGTAGGTCTATTATTCATTTTTGTTTAAGTAAATTAAGAAAATAGGGGGACATTATATATTTTGGAAAATATTTAATCAGAGGGTGCAAATTGTGTGACCTTTGGAGGTGAGTTGGTGGGTATTGAAGCAGTGAATGCATCTTAATGCATTAAATACAAATTGTGCGAGATGTGTTGGAGGGCTAGTGGGTACACAAGTAATGAATGGATAGTTAATTCATGAAATCTCAGGCGTGTGTTGGGTTTTATTTGTGCTTATTCTTGTGTGTTTATTGTTTGTTGAAAAGTTTGTGTGATTTTAGCTCTAGGTTCTGCTCTTCCATGTTTGTTATTCTGTGCAGTGCTTGAACGCATGAGGAGCCGCAGGAACAATGTACTACTAGTGAGTGGCTCGTCTGTCTATTTATGATACTTGATAACTAGAAGTATTGCTTCCTATTACAAAGGATAATGGGACAAGTGGGTACAATAGATGACATATGTTATGCAATCCATAAACAAGGAATAGTTGAAGTGAAGAAGTAGGCGACTAATGCAATAAACAAGAATTATCACAAGAAAAAATAAATGCTTTAAGGAAGGTCTTGTCGACTGTGGAGGCATTACATGCATTAACTATGTGTTCATTACTTGAGTGGCCACTAGCCTATCAGCAAAGCTCACAAAATTTTTATTTAATGTCTAAACGTTTGCAAAAAAAATTAGCACATTGGTCTATTTTTTGCAAATTTTATCATGTGCTTTTGTGTTTCATGTTTATGAATAACATATTATATGTCATGAATTGTGCTCATTTTTCTGATTTGTCCTTGTAACAGGAACCATTGATTGCAATTGGAGTCAGAGGCAAACATCTATATGACTGCAAATATACTTGGTTGTTGAACAAGGAACTGGAAGGTCAGATTCTTGTATCATTCTTCCCATTTGTTTGCAATGAATTTTAAGTCTTCCAATGTGCCTAAAAATTATGCCTTGGAAGAGTTATGAACAATAAGGGAGAAGCTTGGTTCAAGAATTTGACTTACCGAATAGACAAATGAGCATAGTGAATGGTGTGCCATGTAATTCATAAACGTGAAACTATTTTTTGTCCAAAAGAAAGTTACCTTTGCAATCATTGAATTCAATTTTGAAATAGTTGCTTGGCCAATCAAATTGTATTGTTTAAAATATTTTCAAGTGTTTTTTCTATAGTTGGGATTTAAGGACATATTTTTGGTGTTTGAAAATTATGTTTTATCTCTTTTTCTATCGATTGGAGTAGGTCTATTATTCATTTTCGTTTAAGTAAATTAGGAAAATAGGGGGACATTATATATTCTAGAAAATATTTAATCCTGAAGCAGTGAATGCATGTTTAATCCATTAAATGCAAATTATGTGAGATGTGTTGGAGAGCTGGTGGGTATGCAAGCAGTGAATGCATAGTTAATCCATGAAATCTCAGGCGAGGCGAGTGCTAGGTTTTCTTTATGCTAATTCTTGTTTTTTTATTGTTTATTGAAAAGCTTGTGTGTTTTTAGCTCTCCATGTTCTTTATTCTAGGAACGATGCACTACTGGTGAGTGGCTCGTATGTCTGTTTTTGATACTTTATAACTAGAAGTATTGCTTGTTGTTACAAGGGATAAGGGGACAAATGGGTACAATACATGGCATATGCTATGTAACCCATAAACGTGGAACAATTGAAGCCAATGAGTAGGTGACTTCTGCAACAAACGAGAATTATCACAAGAAAAATTGAATGCTTTGAGTAAGGTCTTGTCGAATGTAGAGGCATTCAATGCATTGACTGTGTATTCATTACTTGAGTAGCCATGAGCCTATTAGCAAAGATCACAAAATTTGTATTCAATGTCTGGATGTTTGCAAAAAATTATCGCGTTGGTCTATTTTTTTTGCAAATTTTATCATGTGCTTTTGTGTTTCATGTTTATGAATAACATATTATCTTGCACAATTTGCATTTAATGGACTATTGTTTTTGATCCGCCAATCATACCATTTAATACATTAAACATGCATTGACTGCTATAGTACCTACCACCCCACTGCCAAAGCTGGCACAATTTGCATCCAGTGATTAAATATTTGCAAAATATATAATGTCCTATTTTCATAATTTACTTTAACAAAAATGAATAATAGGCCTACTCCAACCAATAGAAAAAGAGATAAATTGTTTATTATCTCTCAATTGCAAATAAAACCATTGCAATAGTTACCTACTCCTCGGCTTCAACTGTTTCATGTCATTTTTCATCTACTATACCCATTTGTACAATTAGGCCTTATAATGGAAAAAAATACTTCTAGTCACAACAAGACAAAAGTATTGATATCAGGACAAGGATAGCCACTTAAGTGACTTTGTAGAATGAATACAGTTGTAGCAGGTTACTATTGCAATCATTGAATTCACTTTTCAAATAATTGCTTGTCCAATCAAATTGTATTGTTTAAAATACTTGACTAGTAGGCTAGTGCCTATCCAAACAATGAATCCATAGTTAATGCATTGTATGCTTTTACAACAAACAAGACAGGTTGCTCAAAGATCTAAAAGAGTATTGCTTTATGTAGCAACAACAAACTACCATATATTGGGATTGGTCCCTGTCACTAATACCAACATATCATGTTTCTTAACGCATTTATCGATGTTGTTTCTGTGCTATTTTTTTTTAATGCATTTCCTATGTTATTTGCATTTAATAGACTATTGTTTTTTATTTGCTTTTCATACCATTTAATGCATTAAACATGCATTGACTGCTTCAATATCTACCACCCCACCATCAAAGCTGGCACAATTTGCATCTAGTGATTAAATATTTGCAAAATATATAGTGTCCTATTTTCCTAATTTACTTTAACAAAAATGAATAATAGGCCTATGCCAACCAATAGAAAAATTGCAACAAACAAGAATTAACACAGGAAAATCTGAATGCTTTGAGCAAGGTCTTGTTGATTGTGGAGGCATTCAATGCATTAACTATGTATTCATTGCTTGAGTAGCCACCAACCTATCAACAAAGCTCGCAAAATTTGTATTTAATGTTTGGATTTTTGTAAAAATTTATCGTGTTGGTCCTTTTTTTTTGCAAATTCTTTTGTGTGCTTTTGTGTTTCATGTTTATGAATACCATATTATCTCACACAATTTGCATTTAATAGACTATTGTTTATGATCCTCCAGTCATACCATTTAATGCATTAAACATGCATTGACTGCTTCAGTACCTACCACCAACCCTGCCACCAAAGCTGGCACAATTTGCACCAGTGATTAAATGTTTGCAAAATATATAATGTCCTCCTATTTCCCTAATTTATTTTAACAAAAATGAATAATAAGCCTACTCCAACCAATAGAAAAAGAGATAAATTGTTTATTATCTCTCAATTGCAAATGAAACCATTGCAATAATAACCTACTCCTTGGCTTCAACTGCTCCATGTCATATGTCATCCACTATACCCATTTGTACAATTAGGCCTTATAATAGAAAATAATACTTCTAGTCACAACAGGACAAAAGTATTGATATCAAGACAAGGGTTGTCACTTAAGTGACTTTGTAGAATGAATACAGTTGCAACAAGTTACTATTGCAATTGTTGAATTCGCCTTTGAAATAGTTGCTTGTCCAATCAAATTGTATTGTTTAAAATGTTTTTGAAAAGCTTGTGTTTTTAGCTCTGGGTTCCCCTCTTCCATGTTCTTTATTCTAGGAATAGTGCACTATTGGTGAGCAGCTTGTCTTTCTGTTTATGATACTTGATAACTAGAAGTATTGCTTGTTGTTACAAGGGCTAAGGGGACAAATGGGTACAGTAAATGGCATATGCTATGTAACCCACAAACATGGAACAATTGAAGCGAAGGAGTAGGTGACTATTGCAACAAATAAAAATTATCATAGGAAAAACCGAATGCTTTGAGCAAGGTCTTGTCAACTGTGGAGGTATTCAATTCATTAACTGTGTATTCATTTCTTGAGTAGCCACCAGCCTATCAGCAAAGCTTGCAAAATTTGTATTTAATGTTTGAATGAACTTGCAAAAAATTATCACATTAGTCTATTTTTTTTCAAATTTTATCATATGCTTATGTGTTTCATGTTTATGAATAACATATTATATGTCATGTTGTCGATTATGGAGGCATACAATGCATTAACTATGTATTCATTGTTTGGGTAGCCATCAACCTATCAACAAAGCTCACAAAATTTATATTTAACGTCTGAATGTTTGTAAAAATTTATTGCGTTGGTCTTTTTTTTGTAAATTTTATCATGTGCTTATGTGTTTCATGTTTATGAATAACATATCATATGTCATGAACTATGCTCATTTTTCTAATTTTCCCCTATGACAAGCACCATTTCTTCCAATTGGAGTCAGAGGCAAAGATCTACATGACTACAAATATTTTTGGTTGTTGAACAAGAAACTAGGTCATATTCTTGTATCATTCTTCTCCTTTGTTTCCAACGAATTTTAAGTCTTCCAATGTGTCTAAAAGTTATGCCTTGGAAGAGTTGTGAACAATAAAGGGGAGGCATGGTTCAAGAATCTGATTTATTGAATAGACAGATGAGTATAGTGAATGGCATGCCATGTAATTCATAAACATGAAACTATTTTTTGGCCAAAAGTAAGTTACTTTTGTAATCAGAGTTATGCATAATTGTAAACATGTGATATGCAATCCATATGCAATGTTTCGCTTTAAACACTGATAAAATTGTATAATTTAAGTATATTTTCCCATATCTCTTTTTCTATTCACTGCAGTGGCTTTAATATTCATTTGCTTGTAAGAAAATTAGCAAAATTGAAGCATATGATAAATTTTGAAAAATATCTCTAATGCATCATAAAGTATCGAGTGCATAGTTAATACATTAAATACTATGCCAATACTAGCATAATTGTTGGATTTTCCTTTGATATGGTCAACTGGTGGGACAAATTCAATAATCTAAATATATGTAATTTTATTTCTATAGTGAGTTTTGTTTGAGCAATTTTCCCAGTAAAGCAATGCTTTTTTAGCCTAAAGGTTAGAATGCTAAATAGGTGTAAATGAGAAGGCTTGTGTATGATTTGGTGTTCTGCATACCTGGTACATGTGGACTAGTTGCATGGATGGAAAGAATGGTAGGGATGTTACGTGTAAATGTGTGAGAACATTCACTTGAAACAAATTTGTGCCTTGGTTGATGCATTGGGCTATGGTCTACAAATTCTGTGAAGAACATTTTGTAAATCAATTGTTATAGCTCAGTAAACTTTGTGGTCTGCAAGTGCTTCTAATTTAGGCAGGGGGCAAAGGACTATACCAATGCAACTATATTCATTCTACAAAGTCACTTAAGTGGCTGCCCTTGTCCTGATATCAATACTTTTGTCTTGTTGCGACTAGAAGTATTGTTTGCTATTATAAGGCCCAATTGTACAAAAGGGTATAGTGGATGACATGTTCTATGTAACCAAGATACATGGAATAATTGAAGCCAAGGAGTAGGTTACTATTGCAATAGTTTCATTGGCAATTGAGAGATAATAAACAATTTATCTCTTTTTCTATTGGTTGGAGTAGGCCTATTATTCAATTTTGTTAAAGTAAATTAGGAAAATAGAACATTATATATTTTGTAAATATTTAATCACTGGATGCAAATTGTGTTAGCTTTAGTGGTGGGGTGGTAGGTACTAAAGCAATCAATGCATGTTTAATGCATTAAATGGTATGAGTGGTGCATTAGAAACAATAGTTTATTAAATGCAAATTGTGAGAGATTTGTAAGTGGGCTTGTGGGTACGCAAGTTGTGAATGCATAGCTAATGTATGAGATTTTAGGGAAGCAGCCAATTTCATTTGTGCTAATTCTCATTTATTTATTATTTGTTGGTAAAATTGTGTGTTTCTAGCTCCAGATTCCCCTCTTCCATGTTTGTTAAGTCTGTGGAGCCCTTGAATACTAGAGGAGCCATAGAGTTTTGTTTGAGTAATTTTCCCAATAACTTAGTTTTTGTGGCTAAATCAATAACCATTCGCATTCACTTTATAACAAAACATAGGAAATGCATTAAACATTTTTAGCAAAGAAATGACAATGAAAAGTGCTTTAAGAAACACGATATGCTGGTGTTAGTGATAGGGACCAATTCCAATATCTAGTAGTATGTTGTTGCTACATAAAGCAATACTCTTTTAGATCTTTGAGAAAGGACGTGTTCACTATAGAGGCATACAATGCATTAACTTTGGATTCATTGCTTGGATAGGCACTAACCTACCAACAAAGCTTGTAAAATTTGGATTTAATGTCTAGATGTTTGCAAAAATTTATCACATCGCTCTATTTGGCTTATTTGGTTAAAGGAAAATGACTGTGGAGGCAATAGATGCATTAACTATGTGTTCATTGCTTGAGTGGCCAATAGCCTACCAACAAAGCTTGCAAAAGTTTGTATTTAATGTCTGGATGTTTGCAAAAATTTATCACATTGGTCTTTTTTTTTTTGTGTCCCTCTGTGTTTCATGTTTATGAATAACATATTATATGTCATGGATTGTGCTCATTTTTCTAAATTGTCCTTGTAACAGGAACCATTGCTTGCAATTGGAGTCGGAGGCAAACATCTATATGACTGGAAATATACTTGGTTGTTGAACAATCAATTGGAAGGTCAGATTCTTGTATCATTCTTCCCCTTTGTTTCCAATGAATTTTAAGTCTTCCAATGTGCCTAAAAATTATTCCTTGGAAGAGTTGTGAACAATAAAGGAGAAGCTTGGTTCGAAAATCTGACTTACTGAATAGATAGATGAGCATATTGAATGGTGTGCCATGTAATCCATAAACATGAAACTATTTTCTACCCAAAAGCAAGTTACTATTGCAATTGTTGAATTCACTTTTGAAATAGTTGCTTGGAAAATTTGTTGGCAAAATAAGGACAGACAACTGAGAGGGGGGGTGAATTAGTTGTCACAAAAACTTAAACTTTTCTAACTTATCTTAACTTTAATCTCAGATCTGATGAATAAGAAATTAACCACAAACAATTAACACATCAAAGAGACAAATAACACCAAGATTTTTTGTGTGGAAACCTTGTTAGGGAAAAAACCACAGTGGATGATAGTCCACAAGATTATACATTGTTAGAAGTGTAAAGAGAAATAATAAGGGGAATGCACTTGCATTCAGGCACACTACCTAGAGCTCACTGCTCAAATACAAAAGGGGACTCACTATCCAACAATACAGAATAGGATTAAAATCCAAAGAATACAAACTGAGAAAATAGCGTATGCACAAGCCTAATTACAGTTCCAATTAAGCTTAGAAAACTTTCTTCACACTTTGCTCAATCTTCTTCACTCTTTGCTTAGTAATCGAATGATAGAAACACTATTCACACATTTACACTTTCTCTGGCATACATTCACACTTATGCACACAGTTACTTTGCTCAACCAATCGCTCTTATATATCCGCTACATGGGATTTCATCACAACTTAGTCAACTAGAAAAATAAAACATATTTTCAATGTTGGCCCAAATTTACAAATAAATTTCCAATGAAAATCCACCAAGGTCAGCCACAACATAGTGGAGACCCAAATTAATATCCCCAACACAAAAATACTTTAATTAATTTCACCACGAAGATCCACAACATGCTACCACTAACATGTTGGCTAGGAACAAGAAAAACTGAATATGCATAAAAAGATCTTCAATCACGAACTCACCGAGTAATGTGGACATACCACAAAGATAGAGAATGATCTAGAGACATCCAAGAGCACCAAGAAACAACATAGAAGCATCTGTAACAACTAAGATTACCAAAATCACACAATCTTCATTTAGGAACACTAACAAAGACCACAAAACACTGTCAGATCACAACACACTCAAGACTTCACATGAACCTCTGAAACTTTCGGTAGATGATCTAGAAACATTCAACAATAGACCCTTTAATCCACAACAGCTAATCTTCAATGTACAAAATAGGACACCTTCAAGACCTGCACAGTTCCACTGGGAACCTATAACACTTCCTTTTACAATTTTCTCAATATTCTCGACATATACAACCTCTAGTACACCAAATGGTAATAGTGTTGACATCAATGACAACCACATATCAGCAACCATATCCACAACATCCAACAATCTCCCCCTTTGGCATTGATGGCAACACATGATGTGAAAAATACCATCAACCCAACACACTAAATTCTTCTACACTTCTCTTGAAAGGATTTTTCACATTACACTTCTACCCCTTTGACATCAATGGAAAAGGTAACAATGACCTTTTCCATATACACGTTCTGAACCTCATATTTTCACATCTAACTACTCCCCCTGAGTAGCAACCACAAAAAAATCAATCCAAATCGGAATATAGCAACGAATTTCACAAATTGATGCAAGAAAATGCATCTTTTAGTTCTTACTAGGAGGGGTAATTACCCCTAGCATTCCTCTAAGATACTCAAAAATATCCTTTGGAAAAGGCTTAGTAAATATATCTGCAATATGTTCTTCGGTAAGCACATACTCCAGTCTAACTTCTTTCTCATTCACTTTCTCCCACAAGAAATGAAACTTGATTGATATATGTTTAGTCTTAGAGTGTAACACCAGATTCCTTGAGATATTTATTGCACTTGAGTTGTCACATTATATGGCAATAGGCTCTTCATATATCACCTTGATATCTCTCAGCATTTGTTTCATCCATATCACTTGAGTACAGTTATTGGCAGCAACAATGTATTTTGCCTCAACAGTAGATAAAGAAATTGAGTTTTTCTTTTTACTTAACCAGGATACCAGCTTCTTCCCTAGGAAGAAAGCACCACCACTAGTACTTTTCTTGTCATCTACATCTCTATCCCAATCCACATCAATATATGCACACAAAGTGAGATCATCATCCTTTGGATACCAAATTCCAAAGTCAACTGTTCCTTTCAGATACTTGAAAATTCTCTTGACAACAATTACATGTGATTCTTTTGGATCAACCTAAAATCTCGCAACCATACATACAACATTCATAATGTATAGTCTAGTTTGAGTCAAGTAGAGCAATCCATCGATCATTGACCTATATCTGGTTTGATTTTCCTTAGGAGAGTCATCATTCTGAGTTAACTTAGATCCAGTCACCATGGGGGTACCAACAGGTTTGGAGTCATTCATTCCAAACTTCTTCAGCAGTTCTTTCACATATTTTGACTGAGATATGAAAATCCCCTTGTCCAACTATGTAACTTGCAATCCCAGAAAGAACTTCATTTCTCCAATCATACTCATCTCAAATTCATTCTTCATCTCATCAGCAAACTTCATACATAGATTATCATCTCCTCCAAAAATGATATCATCAACAAAAACTTCTATGATTAACTCCTTATCATTATCTAATTTGAAGTATAAGTTGTTGTCAATAGTACCTTTAGTGAATCCAAGCTTTAGTAGGTATTTGTCCAATCTAGCATACCAGGTTCTGGGGGCTTGCTTAAGTCCATACAGAGCTATCTTCAATTTGCAAACCATATCTTCTTTGTCTGTCATCTGAAATCCATCTAGTTGTTCAATGTACACTTCTTATTCTAGTTCTGCATTCAGAAATGTAGACTTTACATCCATTTGATAGAATTTATAGTTCTTGTGTGCAGCATGGCAAGAAATAGTCTAACAGCTTCAATCCTAGCGACAGGGGCAAAGGTTTCTTCAAAATCAATACCTTCCATTTGAGAATACCCTTTACATACCAATCTTGCTTTATTCCAGACCACTTCACCTTCTTCATTCAACTTGTTTCTAAATACCCATTTAGTACCAATCACATTTTTTCCTTTAGGCCTCGGAACGAGTATCCATGTGTCATTATTTTCAATTTGTGTCAACTCTTCCTTAATAGCTTCCAACCAGTGTTCATCTTGACAGGCTTCAGTGCATTTTTAGGTTCAATCTTGGATATCAGATAATATTCTTCTGCAATTTTTATTCTAGTTTGCACTCCTTTACTTTTATCTCCTATGATTTGATTTTCAGAATGATTCAACTTTACATACCTTGGAATTTTGGGACATTCTTGAACTTCTAACTCTTCTTATCTTTCTTCTACATTTTCACTTGTTTGTGTCTCCTGACTGACTTGATTTACCAGAAAAAAGTGAGGTTGCTTCGTCAGAACATATGGAATAATTTGAAGTATATTTTGTGTCTAAGTATTCTTCCCTTGGCTTGTAATGTCTTCGTCTGAATCATAACTACAATGTCTAGATGATTTGACATAATTCTTATCAACTCTGACATTTGCACTCTCAACCATCTTTCTCAGTCTTTTTTTATAACATCGATAGGTTTTTCTTTTAGTGGAGTAACCTAGAAAGAATCCTTCATCACTTCTTGCATCAAATTTTCCTATATCACCATCTCTTTTGATATAACACTTGCTTCCAAAGATCTTGAAGTATTTAACAGTAGGCTTGTGACCAAACCATAACTCATAAGGAGTCTTACCAGAATTGCCATTAACATTTACCTGATTCAAAGCATACACAACAATGCTTACCGCTTCACTCCAATACATCTGAGATACATTTCCTTCCATCATCATTGTTATGGCAGCATCCAGAATTGTTCTATTCTTTCTCTCTACAACACCATTCTGTTGAGGGGTTCGAGGAGCAGATAATTGTCTTTTAAAACCATGCTCTTCACAATAAGAGTTGAACTCCTTGGAAATAAACTCACCACCTCTGTCAGATCTCAGGCACTTGATTTTCAAACCTTTCTCATTTTTTGCCATAGCCTTGAAACTTTTGAACTTCTCCAATGCTTCATATTTTCCTCTTAAAAAGGAAACCCAAATCATTCTAGAGTAATCGTCAATAACCAACATAAAATACCTTTCTCCATGAATACTTCTGACTCTGGAGGGACCACAAAGGTTAGTATGTAGCAGCTCCAGCAAATTATTTGAATGAAAATGTTTGCTCCGGAAAGAGACTCTAGTTTGTTTACCCATCTGGCATTCCTTGCAGATTATATTAGCAGGCTTCACCAACTTAGGCAGATCTCTTACTACTTGAGTAGAACTTATCTTGATAATTTTTTCAAAGTTTACATGACACAACCTCCTATGCCACAACCAGCTTTCATCTACTTGAGCAATTAAACAACTTCCATTAGCAGTATTTAGATGAAAAATATTACCTTTTTTTTGTTTTCCTGTTGCAATCATATTCCTGGAACTTCCACATATCTTGCATCTTCCATCTTTGAACTGAAGATCATATCCCTTGTAAACCATCTGACCAACACTCAACAAATTGTTCTTTAGGCCTTCAACATAGAGGACATCATTAGTGTTATGTTTACCACTAAGGAAAATAGATCCTCTTCCACGAAACACACCAACATTGTTATCTCCAAATCTTACAACCACACCGTCATAGTTCTCTAGACTCACAAATTTTCTTTTATCACCGATCATATGATGTGAACATCTACTAATGACCCACTCATCTTTTTCTTCAACTTGAGCTGCAAGATCTTTTTCATCTTTAGTAGATTCGGTAGCCACAAGATTATCTTCAATGGTAGCAATGAAATCCCATTCATCTTCTTTTCCATTATCTTTATCAAACTCATCATCAGTCACTGCTTCTTCAGCAAAGTAGCATCTCTTTTGGAATCTAGAATTTTTAGGCTTAGATCTAGGAACTCTTTTAGGACATCTTGATGCAAAATGACCTATTTTATTGCATGAAAAACATTTAATAGGCAATACATCTTCATAGTTACCTTTTCCTCTCCCTTCTTGTTTTGCAATCATAGCTTCCAGTTCTTCTACCTCTCTTTCTTTATCTTCAAGTTGTTTCAGTTATTCATCATACTTGGATATCTTTCTGGAAATCTCTCCTGGATTATATCTTTGCCTGTTACTTCCGCATACAGTAGCCTTGAATGCAGATTTAGTCTTTGGTGTGGATTCTCCAAATTCACTTATTTCAAAAGCAGCAAGCTTCTCGATCAACATGTCTCTTGTTATCTTGTTTACTGATCTGAATTCTTCAATAGCATGAACCTTCATTTTGTAGGAGGGAGGCAAGGATCTAAGTACTTTAGAAACAATTTCATCCTCATCCACAAAACCAATGACACCTTTAATACCCATCATTATTTCATTTACTCTCTACATAAAAGAAGTGATATTTTCATCTTCACCCATCTTCAAATTCTCATACTTTCCTTTCAAGCTTTGTAGCTTAGCCATCTTCACCTGTGCATCTCCTTCATACAAAGTTTCTAGTTTTTTCCAAATCTCATGAGTTGTCTCCAAACCCAACACATTAGCCATCTCTGAATATGTCAGAACACTCACCAAAGCTTCAATAGCACTAACATTATTTTCAACATCTTTGATCTCATCAGGAGTTGAGGGACCATTATGAGCAATAGTATATGGATCTTTTGTAATGTTCCAAAAATCTTCACCAATGCAATTTAAGTGACATTGCATTCCAACTTTCCACATTGAATAGTTAGTGCCATCAAATCTTGGACCGTCCTTCTTGAATACTATTGCCATCTCAGATCACCTCAATCTTTTAGACTTCTTCAGAGGAACCTGCTCTAATATCAATTGTTGGAAAACTAAGGACATACAACTGAGAGGGGGGGTGAATCAATTGTCACATAAGCTTAAAATTTTCTAACTTATCTTAACTTTAATCTCAAATCTGATGAATAAGCAATTAACCACAAACAATTAACACATCAGAGAGACAAATAACACCAATATTTTTTGTGTGGAAACCTTGTTAGGGGAAAACCACAGTGGATGTTAATTAGTCCACAAGATTATACTATGTTAGAAGTATAAAGAGAAATAATAAGGGGAATGCACATGCATTCAGGCACAGTGCCTAGAGCTCACTGCTCAAATACAAAAGGGGACTCACTGTCCAACAATACAGAATAGGATTAAAATCCAAAGAATACGAATTGAGAAAATAGCTTCTGCACAAGCCTAATTATAGTTCCAATTAAGCTCAGAAAACCTTCTTCACACTTTGCTCAATCTTCTTCACTCTTTGCTCAGTAATCAAATGATAGAAACACTATTTGCACATTTACACTTTCTCTGGCATACATTCACACTTATGCACACAGTTACTTTGCTCAACCAATCGCTCTTATATATCCGCTACATGGGATTTCATCACAACTTAGTTAACCACAAAAATAAAACATATTTTCAATGTCGGCCCAAATTTACAAATAAATTTCCAATGCAAATCCACCAAGGTCGGCCACAACATAGTGGAGACCCAAATTAATATCCCCAACACAAAAATACTTTAATTAATTTCACCACGAAGATCCACAACACACTACCACTAGCATGTCGGCTAGCAACAAGAAAAACCGAACATGTGCAAAAAGATCTTCGATCATGAGCTCACCGAGTAATGTGGATGTACCACAAAGATAGAGAATGATCTAGAGACACCCAAGAACACCAAGAAACAACATATAAGCATCCACAACAACTAAGATTACCAAAATCACACAATCTTCATTTAGGAACACTGATGAAGACCACATAAACACTGTCAGATCACAACACATTCAAAAATTCACACGGACCTCTTAAACTTCCGGTAGATGATCTAGAAACATTCAACAATAAAACCCTTTAATCCACAACAGCTAATCTTCAACGTATAGAACATGACACCTTCAAGACCTGCACAGTTCCACTGGGAACCTAGAACACTTCCTTTTACAATTTTCTCAATATCCTCAACATATACAACCACATATCAACAACCATATCCACAACATCCAACACAATCAAATTGTATTGTTTAAAATATTTTTGTCTTTTTCCTATAGTTGGAATTTAAGGACATATTTTTGGTGTTTGAAAATTATGTTTTATTTCTTTTTCTATTGGTTAGAGTAGGTCTATTATTCATTTTCATTCAAGTAAATTAGGAAAATAGGGGGACATTATATATAGATTATAGAATTTGATTCACTAGCAAGGCTTGTTTATTAAGTACATCAAGTGCATTCTAGTGACAAAGCTCACACAGTTTGCATTTAGTTCTTAAATATTTGAAAAAATTTATTATGTGCTTGTGTGTTTCATGTTTATGAATAGCATGTTATATGTCATAGACTGTGCTCATTTGCCTAAATTGTACCTGTAACAGGAACCATTTCTTGCAATTGAAGTGGGGGATAAAGATCTATATTGTTGCACATAGACTTAGTTCTTCAACAAGAAGTTGCAAGGTCAAATTCTTGTATCATTCTCCTACTTTGTTTCCAATGAATTTTAATTCTTCCAATGTTTCTAAGAATTATGTATTGGAAAAATTGTGAACAATAAAGCAGAACATTGGTTCAAGAATTTGACTTCCCAAATGGACAAATGGGCATAGTGAAAATTATGTTACTTTTGCAATTAGAGATATGCATAATTGCAATCATGGGATATGCATAATTTTCTTAAATGAAAATCAATAATGGACCTAGTGCATTAATCATGCATTTACTGTTGTAATGCCAACTAACCCATTGACAAGCTTGTGCAATTTGCATCCAGTGATTAAATATTTTCCAAAAAATATATAATGTCTTATTTTCCTAATTTACTTAAACAAGAATGAATAGTATACGTACTCCAACCAAGGTATTCAGTTTTCCATTTCGTAATTCTCGTTTGTCTACTATGCCTGAATTCGAAAGGAAATGAATGTATATGTATCAGTACTTATGTCCTGCTACGACTAGAAGTATTTTTTGTTGTTATAAGGCCTAATTGTACAAATGGGTATAGTGGATGACATATGCTATGTAACCAAGATACATGGAACCGTTGAATCCAAGGAGTAGGTTACTATTGCAATGGTTTCATTTGCAATTGAGAGATAATAAACATTTTATTTCTTTTTCTATTGGTTGGAGGAGGCCTATTATTCATTTTTGTTAAAGAAAATTAGGAAAATAGGACACTATATATTTTGCAAATATTTAATCACTAGATGCAAATTGTGCCAGCTTTGGCGGTGGGGTGGTAGGTACTGAATCAATCGATGCATGTTTAATGCATTAAATGATATGACTGGCAGATCAGAAACAATAGTCTATTAAATGCAGATTGTGTGAGATAATATGTTATTCATAAACATGAAACATAGAAGCACATGATAAAATTTGCAAAAAAATAGACCAACGCATAAATTTTTGCAAACATTCAGACATTAAATACAAATTTTGTGAGCTTTGCTGATAGGTTGGTCGCTCCTCTAGAAATGAATACATAGCTAATGAATTGAATGCCTCCATAATTGACAAGACCTTGCTTAAAGCATTCAGTTTTCCTTGTGATAATTCTTGTTTGTTGCAATAGTCACCTACTCCTCGCTTCTAATGTTCCATGTTTATGGGTTGCATACCATATGTCATCTATTGTACCCATTTGTCCCCTTATCCCTTGTAACAACAAGCAATACTTCTAGGTATCAAGTATCATAAACAAACAAATGAGTTGCTCACCAGCAATGCACTGTTCCTAGAATAAAGAACATGGAAGAGGGAACCTAGAGCTAAAAACACACAAGCTTTTCAACAAACAATAAACAAACAAGAATAAGCACAAATAAAACCCAACACTCGCTTGATATTTCATGAATTAACTATGCATTCATTGCTTGCGTACTCACCAGTCCTCCAACACATCTCACACAATTTGTATTTAATGCATTAAACATGCCTTGGATGCTTTAGTACCCACCAACCCGATGCCAAAGCTCGCAAAATTTGCACCCACTGGTTAAATATTTTCTAGAATATATAATGTCTCCCTATTTTCCTAATTTACTTAAATGAAAATGAATAATAGACCTACTCCAACCAATAGAAAAAGAGATAAATCATAATTTCCAAACACAAAAAATGTGTTCTTAAATCCCAACTATAGGAAAAAGACAAAAATATTTTAACTAATGCAATTTGATTCGCCAAGAAACTATTTCAAAAGCAAATTCAATGATTGCAATGGCAACTTGCTTTTGGCAAGCAGTACTTCTAGTTGTAGCAACATAGAGGCACTGATATCAAGACAAGGGCATGAAGCATTTACTACTTTTAGAAGGTCCTATTAGAAAACTGGGAACAATTTCTCCCTGTTCCTAAAAAAAGCAACAAAACTAACAAGAAAAAGCTCCACCAGTTAATAAAATATTTATTCCAAGGGTTGGTAGCCTATTTAATAACAAACTACAAAGTTTAGTGAGCTATAACAATTGATTTACAAAATGTTGTTCCCACGGGATTTGCAGATCATTCTCTAATACATCAACCAATGGATAGATTTTTTTTAAGTCAATATATTCTCATACGTTTACACATAACAGTCCTACCATTCTCACCATCCATGTGCTTAGTCCACCTGTACGAGTTGTGCATGATGTGGGAGCATAGACAAGCCTTCCTGTTTACATCTATTTAGCATTGTAACCTTATTCTAAAAGAGTATTGCTTTTTAACTATTGGGATTGGTCCTTTTCACTAACATGAGCATATCATGTTCCTCAAGGAACTTTTGAATGTCATTGTAGTTTAAGATGTTGAGTTAACTTTGTAGACAATATATGCACATGTCTATTGAATGAGCAGATGTCCTAAATACTAAACCTAACTTGAAAATCCTACGAAAGTAGGTTACTGTTACAATCTTCTTATTTGCAATTGAAACATAATAAACAAAGCGTTGCTTTCCTAGAAATTTTAACTACATCCCCTATGTTTTGTTATAAAGTGGATGTTGTTGCTTACTGATTTACCCACAAAACTAAGTTACTTGAAAATTTGCTCAAACAAAACTCAATCAAGTATCAATTGAATCTTTGTAAAATTTTCATTTAATGCTTAAACATTTGTCAAAATTTATTATCTATTTCTAATGTTCTACTTTTATTTTATCTATCCTTTAATTCAAACTATACTAATAAAACTATATATATTCCCTTTCATTTAAATTATTGAATTTGATCGGCCAGCTAAGCCTATGAAATGCAAAGCAAATGATTGCAATAGTATTGGTCTAGCATTTATTGCATTCATTGACCATTGATTGCTTTATGTTTATGAATAACATATAAGATGTCATTGACTATGCTCATTTGTCTAATATGTCCCTGTAATAGGAACCATTGTTTACAATTTCAGTGGAATACAAACATCTACATTGGTGAAAATATAGTTGATTGTTGAACAAGAAAATGTAAGGTCGTATTCTTGGATCATTGTTCTTCTTTGTTTGCAATGAAACAATTTAACATCTACACAAAAGATCAACTCTATTGTCCTACACTGATGTGCAAAGTACTAAAGATTTAACATGTATACATATTAAGGCTAGTTAGCATTTTGAAAAATCTAATACTTTATGCATTATGAATGGAAATAGGATATCAAAATATAGAAATGATAGACGTTGATAAGTATGAATATGCAAGTTGCTCACAAGTTTGCAACATAGACAATGTACTTAAAAATAATGGGCTATGTAGAGTAGGCACATTTAAGTACAATGTTGGAGACTGTTTGTTTGATTCGTTACAAGTATTGTTGAGCAATCAATATACATCAATCGAACTACGAAATGGAACAATAGATTACTTCTTAAGTTGCCTTGCAAAAGGAGATAAATATGCAATTAAATCATACAACATTGAACTAGACCCTAAAACTTTGTATAGACTACACAAAGTGCATGATCTTGATACATATCTATGCAAAATATGTTTTTTCGCTAAGCCAGACACAAGCAACAATGAAATCAACTTATGGGAGACATGTTTTGTATTCAACGGATATCCAAATGGTTAAAAATACAAATATGTGTTTAGTCAACGACATTAGGGAGAAAGTACTCGCACTTTAACAAACTAGCCAATTCGCCAACATATTCTATATTGTTCCATGATGCAAACCCTCAAAATGGGCATTTTGAACTGCTTCTAAGAATTCAACCACATAATTTGAATGGCCATCAACCAATAAGGTTAAATCAACTTTAAAAACTCATTAGAAACAATACACAATACCAAACTACCAATAGCAACAAAAGGAAAAAGCTAGACAATAACAAAAGCAATTCCATTCATACAATCAAACAAAAGTATCTCAAACATAACTCAATTGACTCATTAGAAACAATACACAATACCAAACTACCAATAGCAACAAAAGGAAAAAGCTAGACAATAACAAAAGCAATTCCATTCATACAATCAAACAAAAGTATCTCAAACATAACTCAATTGTAAGATTGCAGCACCTTAAGAAATTTATTAGAAATAATAAACAAAATCCACCTACACCTGTGAGATAAAATAAGAAAAAAATGTCACCAATAGAGCTTTATGAAAGAACAATTCAAGATACACCAAAATACACTTGCACAATTTTCCAAATGTTGTGTTTCAACAAAGATACTAGAATATTCAAGGATGAACAAAAGGAGATATATTATCAACTAGTACAGTCGAGATCCGTATCATTGACAAATTGCATATGTCGAATATGCTACTCTACACTAAAACAATTCATGATACCAAAGTATGCTACACCACACAAAATCCAAACTAATAAGCCATTGTCATATGTCCAAATTTTGTCCCAACTAGAAGAACGGCTTGTGTCACTTAGAATTTCATTTGCACAAATCTAGGAACTAGGGTATAAAATATCTCAAATAGGACTAATAGGTTCCATCATTAATGTCCCTGTTGACATTAACATTATACAAAAATCATTACCACAGTCAACTAACAACACACAAACAATTGTTGTTTCACTCAAAAGATGAATGGAATACAAGAATGCATTTCAAAAAGGCATGGTACGACCCAATATCGTCATGGAAGCTTTGGCTCAATTGTCAAAAGCAACACTATACAAAATGCAAAATTTCTAGATAAACAAAGATTGGAAACAATTTTTGCACACTAATGATGAACTTGAAGAGAATACTAGACCTGTCACAAGTGAAACTGAATTAGATAGTGACATAGAACATGAGAACCCATCTAAAACCTTGTTTCATGGATTCATTGAATCTAGAAATATACATAGCATGCAAAAAAAAATCATTGAAATAGCACCTGCAGAACAAAACTATTCAGTTGGAATCTTTAAAGACAAATATGTTGAGATGAATTTCCCAACATTATTCTTTGGCAAGCTATGCGATGATGACATTCTAAGAAAATTCACACACCACAAAATTGTGCAATGGGAAGTTTTACAATCAAACAAAAAGTTTGCATATCACACGCCAAACATATTTTTCAAAACTATCAAGATACTAATACTACAAGTCTTGTTTACAATGTCCATAAGAATATGAAAGGACCAACTAAGAGGGTAGAAGCTACTCACCAAGGATGTGAGACACAAACCAAACCTTGAGAAAATCCTAAAATCAGATATTGAATATGTTGACTTCAAAAGAATAAGAATATCCCAAGACTATACACAACAACTTAAGAAAAATGTTTTTACAATGATACGACAACTAGGACCACCCACATTCTTCCTCACTTTCACTAGTGTTGAACAAAATTGGGATCCTTTAACAAGCATGCTACGAGAATTACACAATCAACACCAATCAGTTAAAAAAAAAATCAATTGCTCAAATAGACATTGAAAATTTTGAATTGATCAAGAAGGACCCTATTAATTGTGTATGGTACTATAGACATAGATAAGCATATATCAGTAATACATTCTCCAATCCATTCTCCAATACTATATCACTACTTTGTAGGAAAATGATGGATCAAAAAAAAACCACCACATCAAATGCAAGACATGGAAGAAGACACAAGCAAATGGTAAACAACTTATTCTATTTTCCTATCATATGCATTTACGCATTGTCTAGATATAAGATTTACATTTTCCTCCATTTTTGCAGAACAAAAGTCAAAAAGACCATATCAATTGAAGACTTAAATGCAAAAAAACTGGTGACACATTCCAAGGTGACGTCCTTGTTGTCTACAAAGCAACATTGGACAAAGTCAACAAAACACATGAGGTACTGCATGCAGATCTCATAGATCTCATAGAAAAAAGGACAATTACATTGAATATCAGTGGAAACCTTGTGCAAGAACATCAACACAAAATAATTCTAGGATTGGGAGTTTCAATATCAGGCTTCCAAATTGCACCTAGAATAGATTATGACAAAGTGGACTATGATTGCATATTGATATTGACAAACACAAGTACAATTGAAAGCATGCCTCACTTTTCTGAATACTACTACTTCATTCCAAATACAACTATCAGTCAACTACTAGCAACCACAAATCAATATCCAATTGGAACAATAGGTGCTTTGGTTGTTAGCACTAAGAAAGTAGGTAGCCAATATGTAGTTGATATCAAAGATGGCAGAGAAGTTGATAGAGCACAGGTACAAATGTCTCCACAGCATACGCCACTAATCCATTTTAACCCTTTTTTATAGCATTGTGGTCTCTGCTAAAATTTATTTTTAACAAAAACTTTCTCATTGCCACATAGTTGCAACTGTGTCCATCTCATGAACAACAATACTTGCAAATAGAGGAACAACTACACAGGAACAAAACTCCAACATTTCTTTTCAAGAATATCCTAAAAATCACAGATCAAAAGAACATGTTCCACACAGGTCAATCAACATTTATTTGCAAATTGAATAACAAAAGAACAATGGACAAGCTAACTGCTTTGATGCAATCAACATTTAAGGTGAATTTTTAAAAATCTTATCGCTCTCTCATTTAAAAATTTTGAAACTACCCCTTCTAACAATTTACGTTCACATGTTTCAGGTTTCAGGCACACTAAAAGCAACAAACACACTTTCAAATCCATTTGAATCTTTTTTCCCGACTTGCAATTATAAATTCAACACTTACGACATGCTCCAATAGGAAACCACTCATTGCAACCAATGTGACAAGGAAGTGAGCTACATATACTCACTTCATCCTAAAATTATCATCATAAAAAATGACAAGAAAACAATTCATTGTTCAATTCAAAACCATGTCATCCAACAACTCATGCCCGCTCTTCAAAACATGAAATATGAAAACTACATCAAGGACAAATCAGCAGTTATATTTGATATACGAGACTTCGTCACCAAAGGCCATTTCATCCTCAATCAAAACAATGTCATTATAGATCTATTTTCCTAACTAAATGAATGACATATGCTACAACAAGGTACAAAACAATACTGATACAAATACTTTTTCCCTCTTCAATTTCCAAAATATGTTTAAAATTATATAAAAATATTGCTCTTGTACTAATCATAATAATGACATTGCAGGTGACGAAGAAACACAAGCAAGTGCAAAGCTACCTGCCATTGCATCGACCTGCACTTCTCTTCTTGTTATGCTTGTGTTCCTAGCTCTTTGGCTTATATCACTACATTTCATGTTTTATGGATTAAAACTTTTTGCCACTCTCATTTTACAATTGACATAGTTTTCCTTTATATGTTAGACAATACTTAATTTTCTCATGTTCCCTTAAAATAGATTAAAATCCAATATTACACCTTTTAAGTGTGCTATATGTCACAAATATAAAACATGCATGTTTTTAATGAGCAAGTTACTATTGAAATTATTGCATTTGAATTTTGTAATTAGGGATAAAATATTAAAGTTAATGCAATAAAGCATATAAATCAAACCCTAATAAACAATGAAGCACAAATGAACATAAAGACATAAAACATAAAACAATATTACCAAATCTTCATACCACCATTGATTCACCCCCATTGCACTTCTCCATTTTGCTTGAATATGATAATTTCCCTTAGATTTGAGTGTGCAATAATAAGCCTTGACAAGTGACTAGCAAAATATTGAAGATTGTTGTCTCACACTAGCAGCATGTACTTGCATAATATGTGTAGATAATGAAAATGACAAGGGTAAGGTCTTTTATAGAAAAGACAAATTTGAATGAATGGTTGAGATTGGATGCCAATAAGATGTCTTAATCAATGACCAAGATTGAAAGTTGAGGTATGGACTAGGGTTAGGGAAAAATTAGGGCAAATGATAAAGATGAAGGGTTGAGATTGAATTATGAGATAATTCAATCAAGGGTTAGGATTAAATGAGATATCAAGAGATAATATTTGATGTGGAAGATAAGATTGACATGGATAAAGAGGTGATACGAGAAATTAAATAATAAAAATTATTTAATTTAGGTGGCCAATGAATAATTAAATAATTAAAATAATTATTTAATTATAGAGGAATGTGACAAAAGGAATCATTTTGAATTAAATAATGATTTAATTCAAAATTCAAGAGAGTGGACCAAATTAAATAAATAACATTTATTTAATTTAGGAGAAAAGGCTAATGAATAATTAAATAATTAAAATAATTATTTAATTATAGTGGAAAGTGGATAAAATTAAATAAATTAGAATTTATTTAATTTTAGAAAGAAGGGGACTTAATTAGTGACGTAATTTAATAAATAAAATTTATATAATTAATCAAGGAGGAATAAAGATAAAAAATGAATTAATTAAATAATTATAATTATTTAATTAATAGAAGAATTATGACTTTAGAAAATAATTAAATAATTCAAATTATTTAATTATCAAAGACAAAAGGGGAAATGATGGAGAATTTAGAAATCACAAACCTGGGACAATTTTTAGTGTCTACAAATTTAACATAATTGGTTGGCCAATCAAATTCAATAGTTTAAAATATTTTTCTACTTTCCTATAGTTCCAAATATAAGCACATATTTTTCATGTCTCAAATTTATCATTTATCTCCTTTCCTATTGTATGGAGCAGGTTTCCTACTCTTCTTTGTTTAAGTAAATAAGCAAAATAGAAACACATTATAAAGTTTGTCAAATATTTAAGCATTAAATACAAATTGTACAAAGATTCACTTGATACTTGATTGAGTTTTGTTTGAGCTATTTTCTCAGTAACTTAGTTTATGTGGGTAAATCAGTAAGCAGTAGCATCCACTTTATAACAAAACATAGGGAATGCACTGAACTTTTTTAGCAGACCAACAACACCCAAAAGTTCCTTTAGAAACATGATAAGTTGATGCTTCTCAAAGGGACCAATCCTAAATAGGAAGGCTTGTGTATGCTCCCACGTCCTCCACACATTGTACAGGTGGACCAAGTGCATGAATGGTGAGAATGGTAAAGCTATTACATACAAAACATGTGACAATATTGACTCAAATCTGCCTCACCAGGGAAATGGGTACAGTACATGATATATGCTATGTAACCAATAAACATGGAACAGTTGAAGCCAAGGAGTAGGTTAAATGCAAATTGTGTAGGCTTTTTCCTTAGGCTAATGCATTCTAGAGCAGTAAATGCATTGACCAATTTCCCAAGTAAAGCAATGCTTTTTTAGACTAAGGTCATAATGCTAGATATGTGTATACAAGAAGCTTTCCTCCTGACAACATATACTTGAAACAAATTTGTTCCTTGTTTGATGCAATCAATTGTTATGGATCACTAAACTTTCTAGTTTTCTATTAAATAGGATCCTAGCCCTTACAATAAAGTTCTTATTAACTAGTGGAGCTTCTTTCTGATAGTTTTGTTGCTTATTTTTACAAACAGAAAAAAATTCTCCCCAGTTTCCTAATCAAACTTTCAAACAACAGTGAGTGCTTCTAATTCAAGCACATTGAAGACGACTCTATCAGTGCAACTGTATTCATTCTACAAACTCAACTAACCAGTTTCCCTTGTCCTCAAATCAATACTTTTGTCCTCCTTCAACTACAAGGATTACTTGTTGTTATAACACCTTCATATTTGCCAAAAAAATATCATTTATTTATATTTTGTACATTTGCTTGAAATAAATTCAAAATTATAGCCACTCCAAGGAATAGGTAATGCACAATCTGATTAATGTACTAAGCAAAACATTACATATGAATTGCATATCACATGGTTGCAATTGTGCACATCTCTGGCTACAACATTATTGCAGCTTGCTTATCGGCATTAATTGGAAAAATTCAAACAATTAGCATAATTTTTACATACATTCAAAGAATCAAACTTCATTGGAAGCAAAAAAGAAAAATCATCTAAAATTCTGACCTCGCAGTCTCTTCTTCAAGAATCAAGTATATTTGCACTTGTACAGGTCTTTATCTCCACTCCAATTCCAAAAAATGGTTCCTGTTACAAAGAAAATTTGAACAAACGACCACAGTCGATGACAAATAATATGTTATTCATAAACATGAAACACAAAAGCACATGACAAAATTAACAATAAAATGCAAATTGTCTCATCCTTCTAACAATATGCACTTCATATGCCTGGCTTTTTGCCCAAAGGCAAGTTACTGTTGCAATTAATCCATAATCACTGCATTTGGTGCATTCACAATTAACAAAACCTTGCCCAAAGCATTTAGTTTTTCATATCTAACCTACTTCTCAACTTCTATTGTTTCATGTTTGTGACATACATATCATATGTCATCTACTGTTAGTTTGCTAGGATTTCTAAGTTAGGTTCAATCAATCCATAATCAATGCATTTGATGCATTCACAGTTAACAAGACCTTGCCCAGAGCATTTAGTTTTCCATATGTAACCTGCTTGTCGAGTTTTATTGTTTCATGTTTATGACATACATAGCATATGTCATTTATTGTTACTTTGGTAGGATTTCTAAGCTAGATTTTCTAAACAATACAGTAATAGCCATCTCCATTTGTTTAACTAAATAGTGAAAGTTCTTGTACATTGAATCTCTAATACTCTACAAAGCAATAACAACTTACCTCTATGGCATTCTACAATATTTGGTTGTTCTTCTCCAAATATCCTCTGCCTTCGAAACAATAATACACTTCTTTGTGCCTCAATGTTCTTCACAGGATTTGCAAATCATATTCTATGCATCAATCAAGGGACAAATTTGTTTCAAGTCTATATTCTCACACGTTTACATGTACAACTCCCTTGCCATTCTCACTATCCATGCACTCAGTCGACGTCTGGAAGATATACAACACAACGAAGCATAGACAAGCATTCATGTTTACATATGTTCACCATTAACACACTACGAGGTATTGGGATTGCTCCATACCACTAGCCTCAGCATATTGTGTTTCTCAAGGCACTTTTCTATATCGTTTCCCTTCCTTAATGCATCACTTTAATAGTCTGATACCAATTGTTTTTGGTGGAACTTTTCAACATTTGATATAAGTGGATTAATATTTAAAAGGAAATTAATTAATATTTAAACCTCCAGTCTAGCTATAAAGTTGTTATTCTTATTGACTTTACTTTTATGACCTATATTTCATGGGCATATGTTATTTCTAAATGCAGGGTAAATACAATTAATTATAATTAGTTTATTTAATTGAATGAATTGAATTTAGAAATAGTATTTGAATACATTATAAAAAATATAAAGATGGTTAAAATATTTAACTGTGGGGTAGGAATATATTCTATTGTACCTTGTACTCAATGAGTATATTCTATTGTACTATATCCACCAATTATACAATCAACGTCTATACGAACATTCACAAATATTACTATTAATTATAATATGGCACTAAAGAAGATAAAATACTTTTAAATTTTTAACTTATTACTAATATTTATATTTTATGTCTTCTATATAAAATAAAATAAAATGCTTTTATATTTTTATTATCTCCATTTTGTAAAATGCTTTTAAATTTTCAACTTATGACTAATATTTTTATTTTATGTCTTACATATCTAGTCAAAATGATTTATATGTTAACAAATAACTATGTTTAATAAATATATTTTTTAAATATGGCCTTCTTTGTTTCTCAGCATTCACTTTGCCCATTTCCCTAATACTACCTTGACAAATAAACTCTCCACTCATACTAAACCAATTTAAATTCCTGAATTATTTTTATATAAAAATTTATTAATATTATTTAACAAACACACAAAAAATATGAATTAAGTCGAGAGGCTTCTTACACTCACATTATGGATTGCAAAACTTGAGTACATTTTTATTCCCTACATTTATTTTGATGTGTATAGGTGGCAGTCAAGATGGAAGTAGATAAATACAATAAAACTTTAAAAAATAAAATAAAATAAAAGACTTGGGTAGTTATAAAAAAAAATCACTGAATTTCTAAAAAAATAGTTCCTTTTAACTAATTTCTCCAGCGCATTATGTGATTTCTCCTCCAGGGCATTATTAAACATACTTTCTAAAAAACAATGCCATTCAACTATTTTTCGAGCACAATATGTGATTTCTCTAGCGCATTATTACCTGATGTAATGTTATAGACCTTGGAGCTTGGGGAATTTTTGTTAGATAGTTGTTTCACACCTCTTGAAAACCTTGAAGTCTTTTTCTTTAGTCTTTAAAACTTTTCAAAAAATCCATTTTGTGCATGCGATCATTATATTCCCAACTCAGTTTTTCCTTACAACATTTTGTTAGAAGGTTCGCATGCCTTGTCTGTGTTTCCACAATTTGCATTCAAGTCTACTATTAGCTAAAATTATGTGTCAAATCTGCCCCTTTTGCTTCAGTGGGTGACTGTATTATGTCCTGTGATCCCCATTCGGTGCATGCATAGAAGACATGGACAAAGGGTGTTCAAATTTCAAAAGGTTTAACAGTTCAAATTGATTTTTTTAATTTTGTTTTGATCAAAATAAAAGAGATAGTCCTAACATATATATTAGTAATTTCTCAAGAAAATTTAATAACAGGTTGTGAAATGGAATTTCGTATAAGAAACCGACCTCAGGCAAGGAATTCCATTGTTCCTTCAAAAGATCCAATGACTGTGTTATTAAATCGCCAGACAATGAAGGAGTGTAAGGTAATGGGCATCACCATGCCTACAAAGCTATTCGTTCTTTTAATCTACATGATGTTTCCAATGATCATGTGGTATGCAAAGAGGCTAAGGAGTTTAGGCCTATGAGGTTTACGGGAAATAATGAATTAGGAAAGGTGAGAATGGCATATCTTTCATTTGGAGTAGGAAAGCATGCATGCCTAACAATAGACATGTCAAATGTGTATGTTCCAATTACTTTTACCAATTTAGTGAAAGCATTCGAGTGGAGATGTGCAAGAGAAGGGAATCATCCCTATCTTACCAAGGATGCTTCAACTCTATTAGTGTGGGTGAAGTATCCATTGGAAGCTCAAATCATGCACTGTCCAGCATAAAACTATTGTTTAGTAGTTTAGAATAAATAAACATGAGGTCCCAAATAAGTTGTTTAAGCTTTTCCACGATTGTGTGCAAAGAACGTTGATGCTTGCATATGTAGAGCTTTAATTTTCTCTTTTCAGTTTAGATGTATGTTGAATCTCTATGGTTCTCTACCAATACTATCTAGATTGTTTAAGCATATCTAATAAGGGCAGTGTTATCCTATTGTATTTTGTAATACAAAGTCCCCTTGTTGCAGGATTTTGAATTTGAAATCAATTTATTCTATAATTCACTCTATTATTTATTCTGTAATGCACTCTATTATTAGTCATCAAAGAGATGGAGAGTGAGGATGGCGTAAGGATTGGTGCCTCAAGGGGATGGCACTATATCTTGGAGAGGGTCTGCGCCTTGGAAAAAGTAACAACCCTTGCAACGTATTTTTTTGATTCTGCAATCATATGACATTTCGACAAGCTCGTTGCTTTGTCTATGCTTCCACATTTTGCATGCATTTCTCTAGCTTGCATATGCTTCAAAAAATATTAATCTCTTTTATGATTTTGTTTTGAATAAAAATGTTATCTAAGCAGCAAATAGAAATGATTATCTTGTATCACTATATTGTTCTAACTATAATAAATAGCTCATTAGATTCAAGAAATAGAAATAAAAAATGGTCAGATTGATCATGTCAGTGACACTTTGATAGCATTGTGAGTAAGTTCATTAGTATTATTATTAACTTCTTTTTTCTCTCAAATTTAATTCACTTGCAGAGCAGGGCATCACCAAGAAAGGTCCTCAGTCTTTTGAAGCTAACATTTTGGTTGGATCTCTACTTCTACACAACATGAGGATGAGGGGAGATGGAGAAAATGATAGCCTAGGAAGCAACCCAAGTGTAGGCTGTGTTTGTTTGATATAAGAGCCTAGATACAGAAAAATAGGGGTGAACAAAAGAAAAACTTATAGATAATAATTATTTTTTATAAATGTTTGCTATTTAATGAAGGAAGTTACAATGCGTCATCCCTTACTGCAATTTGCTTATAAATCATCTTTCTCCATTTTGATTCTACCATTTTTCATGATAAAAATTTAGAGCTAACATTTAATCTAATTGAGGGAGGTAAACAACAAACTAACATGTCTTCTTAGAGGTTGATTTTAAGGTAGATTAGGATAATGTATTGATTGAAATAATACTTATTTATTCAATAAATTTGTTTGTTTTAAAGTTGAATATATAACTCATAGAAATGGATGTGAAAGGAGCAAGGCAGTTAGGGGATGTGAAAGGTGCGAAAGATGCATCGTAGGTATGGGATAGTAACGAAGCTTGCCGAAGTGAGGATTCTGCGGCAGTTGGTAGGCTGTTGTTGGATGCTGCATCTAAGCTTGAGAGTTCCAAGCACAATCGACATTGGATGTCAGTCGAGAATGTCAATTTACTGCTTGCGGAGGAGATTCCTATGTTAGCGATCCCAGATGAATTTTTGAATTCAAAAGTTGAAAATCTCAAAAAAATTGTTGTTATCGCCAAATTCATTGGTATTTGGCCCTCGATGAACAAAATAAAAGACTGGATAGAGCGCAAATGGCTAGGGGTTAAGCCAGAGGTCAGCTTCTTGGAATTAGGTTTTTTGCAGATTGTCTTCCAGTTAGAATTTGAAAGAGATAACATTTTGAATGGAGGGCCATGGTTCATGGGCAACGCCAACTTGTTTATTAGGGCTTGGGAGCCAGGCTTCGACCCTCACAAGGAAATGGTAATGAAGGCTCTGATTTGGGTGAGGATGTATAAATTACCTTAGGAGTTATGGACGAAAGAAATATTTAAGCTAATTGGGGATGCCTTAGGCGAGTTTGTTCACTGTCTGGGGGCTTCTCAATAGGGAAGCTAGGCCGCCTATGCTAGAATTTGTATCAAAATAGGTCTGAGCAAACATATTCATCATGCAATCTAGCTTTCTGCGATCAGAGTTTGGCTCCAGGAGTTAGAATATGAATGCCTCCCCATTAGGTGTTTCAAATGCAGGAAAGTTGGCCATATTGCCAGAAATTGTGGATTAGCCAAGGAGCACATCCCAGACCAGAGGGATGCAATCTCAACAGAGTGTGGACGGTCTTCTTTGGGGGCGACCCCAAAAGTATTTTCTCTTGTCCATCTGAGGGGTGGGTTGGATGGGAAGGAGCCTATTTTTCCCAGTTCTGGTGCACCAATAGTTACAGAAATCAATAATCTGGCGATCGATGCAGTTGCTATGTTAGCTAATAAGGATTTTGAGGCTGATTCATCTGGAAGTGAGGGTGGGGCCTTGGCAGATAACAGTGATGGTTGTGATGTTGTCCTGCAAGAAGTTAATAAGGTGGTTGCGAATAAGATTGAGGAAGGTCTGAAATGCAAAGGCTTCAAGGGTAGTCGACATGCAAAGGTGGCCTCTCACGATGAGGGGGGCTCTGAAGATAAGAAAAATGACTGGAATATAGTTACAAGGAGCAGAAAGAAAGGAAAGACAAATGTGATCATGGATGTTGGTGGTCCTTCTCTGAGGGGTAGGAAATCGGAAGTGAATAAGGCTAAGCAAACAACCATGCTAGATGTGGGGAAAGGAACGCATGACACCCTAAACAAATTCGTTAAGATGGGAGGAGAGCACCTCCTTACTCAACCCAAGAAATGAAGTTGGTTAGTTGGAATGTGAGAGGCATGAATGGCCTGGAGAAGCATCGCTTGGTTAGGTGGTTGATAGAGATCGAGGCTCCAAATATATGTTTGTTACAAGAAACCAAATTGGAGAAGGAAGTTATGTTGAACCTTTTTAGCAGACTTTGGAAAAATGGAGAAGGTTGCATTTTTGGTGCGAGGGGCATGGCTGGTGGTTTAGCGATTATATGGAATAAGTTCAGGTACTCTGGTGAAGAAATCAGTTCAGATTCCCATTCATTATCAATTGATTTTAGACATTTGCAGGGAAACAAAAGGTTTGTGATCACCAATGTTTACGGTCCCAACATTCAGAGTGAGAGGCGCTCTTGCTGGGACCCTTTGAAATTATTCAGATCCACATTCTTCTCAGGGAATTGGATTGTTGGTGACAATTTTAATTCCATCCTAGCTCTAGAAGATAAGTTGGGAGGGAGGATGTGTAGCAGTTTGGGTTCAGATGGGTTCAGGCAGTTTTGTGAGGAGCTTTCCCTAGTTGACATTCAACCAAAAGATGGATGGTTCACATGATCCAATAATAGAGCTGGTGATGATAACATTTTGTGCAGGTAGGATAGGTTTCTTGTCAATTCTAATTAGCTCCTAGATTCAATTCATTTTTGGTCGGAGGTCTATGATTTTGGAGGATCAGATCATTGGCCAATTCGCTTGAATTGCTCCCTGTGTTGCAAACTAAAGGGTATGCCTTTCAAGATGGAGGCATTTTTGTACAAGCATCAAGATTTTTTCGAGGCCTTGGAAGGCTGGTGGTGTAAGGAGATAAAAGGGAATCAAAGGCTTTTGGTTTACCAAAAACTCCAAGAAGTCTGTTGCCAGGTGAAGGCTTGGAACAAGAAAGTGGTGGGAGACTTGTTTGCCTCCAAGGTAAAAGTTGAAGGGGACTTGGCTGTCATTGAGAGTGAGATGGCAACGTCTGGCATGTCCCTATCTTTAAGAGATAGAGAGAAAGATAAGATGGATGAGCTCAATCATTTGCTACGCATGGAAGAAATCTTTTGGTTGCAAAAGTCTAAGGTCAAGTGGCTGAAAGAAGGTGATAATAACACAAAAAAAATCCATCTTTCTACAAATATAAGAAGAAATTAGAATAAGATTTTAAAGATCCCTTTGCCCAGTGGCTCTTTGGTGGAAGACATGGAAGTTATCAGGGAGGAAGGGAGGAATTTTTTCTTAAACCTTCTTGGAACGGCCGAGGAAAATAATTTGGAGGCCCAGAATGTATGCTTGAGTAACATCCCCCAACTTGTTGATGGAGGAGAGAATTTGAAGCTTATGGCTCCCTTCACTAAAGATGAGATTAAGTCTGTCGTTTTCTCTTTAGGAGTAATGAAAGCACCGGGCCCTGACGGGTTTTAGGCGGGTTTTTTTCAAAAGTATTGGTATTTAGTAGGTGATGATGTTTGGTTGGTTGTTGAAGAATGTAGGAATAGAAAACGGATGATGAGTTCTTGGAACAAGACATACATTGCTCTTGTCCCTAAAGTCAAGAGTCCAAAGTACTTTGATGAATTCAAACCAATTGCTCTGTGCAATTGTTTGTATAAGATAGCTTCTAAGGCAATGACATCAAGATTAAAAGCTTCTCTAGTTGGGATCATTTCTGAGGAACAGTGTGGTTTATTGAAAGGTAGGAAAATCCTTGACGAGGCGGTCCTTGCTCATGAGACCATCCATTCGATTAAAGAGAGGAAGAAAGATGGTATGATCATTAAACTAGATATGAACAAGGCCTTCAACAGAGTTTCTTGGGGTTTCTTAATTGCGGTCATGGAAAAAATGGGATTTTGTCGGGATTGGTGTGATTGGATTTTCAGATGCATTTCCTTTGTGCAATATGTTGTTTTGATCAATGGGAAGGCTATTGAATTTTTCTAGGCTAGGCAAGGTCTCTGTCAGGGAGATCCTCTTTCTCCCTTCCTCTTCCTATTGGTGGTGGAAGCTCTCAGTTATGCATTAAAACAGGTTGTTTTCGTAGGTAGTATCAAAGGCCTTCAAATTTTCACTAACATTCCCAATCTCTCTCATCTCCAATTTGTGGACGACACCTTGCTTCTTGGAGAGGCTATTGTTCGCGAGGCTCGGGGTATCAAAAAATTCTCCAAACTTACGAGTTGGTTGCGGGTAAAAAGGTGAATGCTAACAAGTCTCGCATCTTCTTTCTTAAGGATCCTTGCCCTCATTCCTTTGAGATTCAAGGTATTTTGGGATTCGATGTGGATTTCCTCCCTAGCAGTTACTTAGGCATGCCCCTGGTGGATAAGAGGACCTCAAAAACATAATGGAAAAAGGTTGTGGACAAGATTCAGAGAAAACTAGCTTCCTGGAAGGGCAAGTGGCTTTCCCTAGCTGGTAGAATCACTTTAGTCAAGGCTTCCTTGGAAGCGGTTCCCACATATATCATGTCAGCGTTTCAAATTCCTAGCAAAGTGGCCAAGGCTTTGGAAAAAACTCAAAGAATTTTCTTATGGCAAGGTACAAAGGAGTCCTTTAAATATAGTTTAGTCAAATGGGAAGATGTGTGCAAGCCAAAGAACATGGGTGGTTTGGGTTTCTGAAACTTAAGAAATATGAATAAGGCCCTTGGGGCTAAGCTTGGCTGGAGAATATATGAGGAAAGGGACAAAATGTGGAGCAAGGTGTTGCAATCCAAATACCTTCAAAATTAGGTCAGCTTCCTTTTTGACATTAGTGTTGTCCTTCCTAAAGGCTCTAATATTTGGAATTTTGTGCGAAGCTGTCTTGGCTTCCTCTCGTCTGATTTGGTTTGGAAGGTGGGCAAAGGGGATAAGGTCCATTTTTGGAGGGATTTGTGGCTTGAAGATCAGCCTCTGAGGGAGAATGTTGCTTTTTTTATCTTTAGCCTCCTTTTTGGAACCCAAATATGGTATGTTGGTTCGAGATTATAAGGAGTATAGAAACAATGGTTGGGCTTGGAAAACTCTGGAAGGCCTAAATAATGAGTTGGGCCTGGCTTGGAAAAGTGTGATGGAAAAACTATATATGACCCCTTTTTCAGAGGAGGAGGATAGACACATGTGGCGGTTTAGCAATGATGGCAGAGCATCTTTTAAAGAGGTTTACGCTAGATACTTCAGTTTGGGTCATAAAGTAAACCTTCAGTGTTGTCCAAGATTTAGTATAAGATGGGTTTTCCTAAGGCCTGTTCCTTTCTTTGGATTGCTTGGAAAGGCAAGGCCTTGACTTGGGATTGTCTGATTAAGATGGGGAAGATTGGTCCTTCTCGATGTGTTCTATGTGGAAAAGCAACCGAAGATGACAACCATATCTTCCTTTATTGTGAGTATACTCAAGAGTTGTGGGGAAGATTTCTCAATTGATGGAATCTTGTTTGGGCTATGCCTCAGAATCTTGGTATGCTTCTAGAAGGATGGATTATCAGGGTTGAAAGCCTCGGGCTCAGATTCGTCTGGGAAGTATTCCCGGCTATCTTGGTGTGGAATGTTTGGCTCGAACGAAATAGAAGAATATTCTCAGATCAAGCAAGAGGAGTGGATTGGTTATGGGACCAGGTTGAGTGCTCTCTAAATGAGATTGGAGAGGTAAGGAGGAATAAGTACTGGCAGGTTAGTGCAGATGAGGTGTGGCTTGCCAATGCTTGGCCCAAGTTTCATTGGCTGGGATGTTTAGCTACCCCAAGGAAGAAGCTTTCCAAATATCAACATGTTAGATGGTCCCCTCCGGATCCTGGTTGGATTAAGTTAAATTTCGACGGTGTTGCTAGGGGTAACCTTGGGAAAGCAGGCGGTGGTGGTATTTTCAGGGATAGTAATGGTCAGCCTCTGGGGTACTACACATTGGACTTTGGTAAGGACTCCAATAACTTTTCTGAGGCTAGAGCTCTATGGAATGGCCTTCTTATTGCCAAGGAGAAAGGTTGGAATCATCTGTGGGTGGAAGGTGATTCAAAGGTTGTAATCAGCCTTCTAGATAAGGATTCTACTAGTAGCTGGCGATTGGAACAGATTATGGTGGAAGTCAGAAGTTTGGTTCGCTGGTTTAGTAAGTTTAAGGCCTCTCATATTCTGAGAGGGGGGAATCGTGTAGCCGATTGGGCTGCCAATAAAGGTGTGAATTCTGGTTCCAGTATGGTTTCAGGGGCGGCTAGGTTAAAGGACTCCTATCCTTCTGAGTTGATTAGATTGCTTCAAATCTACATCAAAGCTCACCCCCTTACTTGGGGCCAGATCATTAAATTTTTATGTTCTCTTCCTCCTTGAGTTGCCATTGTGTTGTGTGGCTTCTTGTCTATGTGCTCTGGGCACTAGGGGCATTTGGTATCAGTTGTGGTGTCTTCATGTTTTGTTGTTGATGCCTTGTCTTGCTAACGTGTGTCGTTCCCTTCCTTCAACGCTCTGTGTTGTTGCGTGTGTATTGAGACATCTTTTGATCCAGTGTGGTTGTGATGTGTAGCATTGTTATTGTGTCTATGTGTACTGGTTGTTGGGGGCGATTGGTTGCGTTGTGGTTTCTTCATCCTGTGTTGATGTCTTGAATCTTCCCGGAGTTGTCGTTGGTTTGTTTCAAAGCTCTTTGTGTTTGCTGGTGCTGATTTATGTCCTGTGACTGAGTCGTCGAATCTATTTGATGGGCTTTGCCTACAATTTATGGGTCCTTGGTCCCTTACCAGGGTTTTATTATAAAAAAAAAGGGTGAATATATAACTCATTGAATATGTTTTGTTTTTTTGATAATATAATATGATGAATAGAGATTAGTATGCCAAATAGAGATTAGGTAAGCTGATTTTAAATATGTAGAATTCCCTCCATCCATAGCACTTGGAGCTTGATATTGACAATATACATTACCATCCATCAATGTGAGCAAAGGTCAAATAGAAAAAATAGCTATAGTGTTTTTGACATTTGACAATGTCATATAAAAGATATAATAAAAATAGGTACCTCGACGTATTTTATATATATTAATATTTAATATATGTATGCTAGTTTTAATATACACTCATGTTCACAAGTTTTAGTGCACACAAACAATAAACAAATCTCACAATATCAATAACATACTCCAACTTCTATATTTTGCTTTTCACATGATATAATTTTCTATTAAACTCTACATTTCAACTAAAATTAATCAACAAATACTAAAACCTTACATTTAGTATTCATTTTACAAATCTTCAACCATATTTTCCTTTCCCCTTCCAACCTAAAAGCTCCTTACTTGGCGGCAGGAACCACCACTAACTTGTTTTTAATGTATTATATACTATGAAAACATGATACATTATATAAACTCGGTTGAGGGGGGAAGAAACAGAATAATCATTCTGCTACAATTTTTTCGAGCTGATTTTAGAAAGATGGGGGACGATTATAATAAGGCACATCTAACTCTGGGAGATTTGCCAGAAAGTTGCCTGTCAAGGGTTTTTGAATTGACAACACCAAAAGATGTCTGCAGGCTCTCAGTTCTCTGTCGTGCATTAAAGTCTGCTGGAAATTCAAATTGTGTATGGGAGAAAATGCTTCCACCTCATTACAGAGATCTCCTTGCGAGAGCTTGTAACCCTTTGCAATATAATTCAAAGAAAGAATTATATTTCAGCCTCTGTGAACCAGTTTCCATCGACAAGGGAACCAAGGTATGAAGGATTTTTTTTTAATACATTATTTCTAATTGTTTTTACTAGGTAGGCTTTCCTTTCTGTGTAATCCACGGAATAGTAATTGCCTTTTCTTCCCGCGGGGCGTAGGTGGTAGTCCATGGAATTTTTAAAATTGTTTATTGTAAAATAATTTTTGTTCTTTTGTACTGGGTAATTTTCCTTTTCCTTTCTTTTCTAATCTTCTGCCAAGATTAAGAGATCTCATCTGTCAAATTTCCCTGTCGGCCTTGACCCGGTTTGTCCATTGAAATCAGAAGTTGGAATGGATTCGCAAATTTTACCCAATTTTCAACATTATAATGTCTCTGTGAGATTTGAAGCGGTCTCAATTATGGAAGCGCTATATTATTAAGTTTTACCGTTTGAGTTCGTTCCATTTGACGGTTTGTTTCGTTATTTTTACTTCGGATTAATTAACCTTTGCCTTATGAAGAAATCTTTGGCTTCTTAGTATCACCATTGAGAAATAAGTTCAGCCAGCACTTACACTTACCCTTGCTTCATATGTTGAGCCATGCCACACCGAACCTGGATGTTGTTATATTCAATTTGTATATATGTTGAGGTAGGGCATACTTCGAATTGAATGTATGATACCCAATTCTACATTAAATTTTATTTTTTATAAATTCAGGTTGGATATAGTGTTCATGTATCCCTACAAAAAATAATCGTTGAAAATGTATGAAATTCCTTCTTACTTATACAGACTCCTTTGGGAAGCCAATAGCAATTAACCATAGTCCCTTGAAAAATAACCATTTTATGAAAAAGAGTGTATTAAAAATATTTAATCTCTTTGTAATAATCCTTATTGAAAATTTCCCGAAGGCCCAGGTTTTCAACTAGCCCATGCTTATTAGGATCCCCTTGTTCAAATCTTGGATGTGTAGAAATTTAATCGCAGGTAGTATGCTCTGATCACCAGAAGCTGAATGATTTCAGTGACCCAAAAATACCCCTGTTCTGTGATCCGTAGAATTCTAATAGTCTCATTTATGACTAGGCTTGCAAAAGAGTTTACGTTATTGGCTTGAGTGTATGCTTGTACAGTGGCTTGTGTGTAACACTTCCTCTTTCAACTCACATGTTGCCAAACCAGTCTACTAATCAGCACCCATGACGTTGTATGTCACAAATCTGGCCATTTTAGTCAATATCGTCATCTTACAGTACCCACATGCGTGCTCCTTAGAAAAGCAGCCTTTTGCTTTGTAGGTTGGTTGGGAAGGTAACGAGCCATCAATCATTATGGCAAATTTGAAGAAAGGAAGAAACTGTAACTTCCCTTGTGGCTAGGGAACAAAAACAGTAAGACCAGCATAATTTTGCCTTATTTTGTACAAATCGGAGACATAATAACTGTACTTGGCTAGTTGCTCGACTGAGCTTATTTCTATTGGTGTTAGTGTTTCTTCTAGATTCACTCCCTCGTTAGTGAGCGGGTCAGCTTTAGAAATTAAATTCCTTGTGATATTGCATGGTTTGACCCATAGAGTAAGTTGCTTGTCTTGGTATGGGTTGGACCCATTATTTCAAACCGGCCAAGATAGGTTGCCAATTTCACGGAATTGGCAAGCTAGTGCAACCACTAGCTTGCCAATT
>VDFB02033613.1:0-20299 GCA_007258455.2 Sequoia sempervirens | reverse complement strand
TATAAAAAGAGAGGAAAATTGGTTCAAACCATAGATAATTCCATTTGAAAGCTAATATCATTATAAAATGTATTTAATAGCTCTATCAATATGCTTCATCTCATCTTCCTTTTTCACTAGAGAAACCTAAGAACCAAACCCAATTTGCATTTGGGTAGTTATAGTTTCGAATAAAAAACATCTCATAATTGAATCCTCCCACTTGGTTTTTAGAAGTTCGTATTCATTAGATATGAATACACTGTCATAAAGTTGTATATACATACTGAATCTTTGTTGAACTAAAATCCATATTAAAAGTTACTAAATGTCACAGGAAGAAACAAACCATCTCAACAACTTAGAGCTCATTGATGTACTATAAACTAAATCTCCTTCAAGCATGCCATTAGAATTATTTTAATTTTGGTAAAGTAGTGAAAGCAATAAAAGTTAAATTAATTAGTAAACACTTACAAATGCTTCAAATCAAGATTAACAACTTGAATCATTTTCCAAATTTCAAGAGTAATCTATTATGGTACCTCTCTTTTTTATACAATAAACACATTATTTTTCTTATATGTGCCCACAATTATTGATTTTCAAAGATAGGATGAATCTTTGAATTGAGTTACAAATGTATCAAGTACAAGACTTGAAAAAATATAGAATAAAGTAATTAAATTCCAGGAAAAATTCTACCCAACCTACATATCAAAATTTGTTGAAAAACAGTGAGTTAAGCATTGTGGTCCCATGACAAGTACATGCAACAATTTTATGTGCAAGTCAATAGCTACTCTTGTATTTTGCAAACAAAATAAACAAATTAACTTATTTGAAGTTGCTGCAAACTTCAGTTACCCATTGCTAGCTAGCAATAAAATTACTCTTCCAAAGCAATCATTGCTCAATTTTTATTATTTTAAATTCAATTATTTGTAGTTTTCAAATGCAACAAAGTGCATATAAATGTATTTAAGATATCTATACTAAAAATATATTATTTAAATTCTTTCCTCAAAATAAGCAAATTAAATTATGGGCGAGTTGTATCAAAAGATTTTTATGCAATCAATTTATTTGAGTAGAGTAAGGAGAACACAAAGACTAGAGAGTGACTATGGACCCTTATTTACTAAATTAAACACGTCATTTTAAATTATTTTTATTTAGTAAATATTTATTGTTGTAAATAAGGTGACTTTATTTTTCACTCTTATTCACTTGGTAGTTTGTCATATAGAGCATAACTTTGGTTTTGTGAGTGGGAAGGCACTATGCCGAATTCAAATCTTCATGTCATCTATAGGTAGTTTGCAACTCCCAACACAATTTCTAAAGAAAAATAAATAAATAATTGTTTTGAATATTTAATGGTATTGTGCTAGTATTGGCACACAAGCCAAGGTGCTTTGAGAGTTTTTTTTGCATAATCTTAATTTTAAATCATGTACTTTGGAATAAAGTAAGATCACAAAAGGGTTTTCTCTAGAGTAATCATAACATGTTTTGATAATTGCATTGAGATAACTACTACTACAACTCGATTGATGACCATGCACTTTGCAAAGTAATATGACATTTGTTAAGAGAGAGAGACAAACAAGATCTTGTAAAGCTCTAATGTTTGACATAGCTTGGACTTGAGGGTTAGGAGATTTTGTTATATATACAAGCAAATTTGGTAAACTCATTGTATTGTAAAAATACCACCTACTTGATCATTATATTGTGGTTTATCGTAATTTTTAAAATGTAAATCTAGGAGCCATCTCACAACCAACACTCTCTAGCTTACACTCTATGATGGCTACCAAAGGTTGGCCAATAGAACAACCTCTTGCCCACCGCTAGGGCTCTATGGTTTGCAATCTACATTAGTTAGCAATGGTATTTCACAACCATTGAAAACAAAACTTCTACCCAAGATATTATATTGCCTTCCTGAGTTCTCCAAGTACAATGATTTAATGATTCTCATTAGACTTGGCAAATTTTCACACCTAAAGAACAATTAGACAAGCACACCAAACTAGAATGGAATCACTTGTTAAAAGTATGATTCTTTTCTAGGTTTATGAGATAAAATGACAAATGCTTTGAAATTTGAGGATAATTCATCATATCTAGAGATATATAGGGAGTGGGTAAGCTAATTTACCTAGTTCTTGGAGGGTTACTCCAAATTGTTTTTCTAAAATGCAAGGGTTTCTTGGGAACCTACCAAACACTAGAAGCACAGCCGGTGAACCTCTCCTTCTAAGGCAACCAATGCTCATACAAGCAGCTTTGCACACAAGCTCTACATTTCTAATAAACCTGACATCGGCCACAAAGGGTCCAAGCCGGTTAATTAAACGCCGCAATAGTTGCACCATATAAGACCTGGTGCTAAAACGCCCGCTTAAAATGCGCTTATCAATTTCGAAGAGTGGCCCAGCTTTCGTCCCATTAGTACTATATATGACTTCCAGGCACCCATAAGTTCAACGCCGCAACAATTTCAAATTGCCAACCGGCGAACCAGTGGCGCAGCATAAAGGTTATGGAGATAATTTACATGAAAGGCCCGGTAAATGGAAACAAATGATTGCAGAAGGCAAACCCGGAATGATCAGAGGATCACATGAAATGCCCAATTCAGTGTACCTCGGCCATTAAATGTCTCTCGAAAACGTAACCTTTGGTATATAACCTTCTTTGATAGAAACCTAATACTTTAAGGATATACTTGCTAGACATTGATGAAGAAGGAGACTCTCCCTTTCAAATCTAATCATAAACATACATAAAACACTATGCAAGAAGGCAACAAATTATCATGAAACACATAATATGGAAGAGAAATCTGCAATAGGTATTATGTTCAAAATCTTAAAATGAATTACATAAACATGGAGCTCATATGTTCACATACAACATGGGCTTCACACATACAAAAATCTGCAACTTAACATTTTAGCTTCATTCTAATAGCATCTGGGTATGCAACCGCCAACTGTCTAAAAGCCTACTTCTCCAAATGAGCAAGCATCATTATATAGAAATTGCGTGAGGAGAAAACCACCATTGATTTTTAAAACAACCTCCAATAACCACCTTGAAATCCCATACCCCATTTTGAGAAGAATAAAATATAAAATATAAAATTATTCATTGCAAATATGACCCACATATGGGTGCCTAGCTTTTGACCAATGATCTTTGCCAACTATGACGCCTTCAATGATTCCCGACAGCTCCAACGGCTCCAAATACAAACATGCATCAACATGCAAAGCTTGTGGCACAAACATGCAAATGCATGCATGTCATGCACTTGAACATGCAAGAACATGCACCCCAAGTGGTCCCCACCAAGAATGAGATGCCCAAGAGGGGTATTTTCCCAATTTTTCCATAAAAATATTTATAAATACATAATTCCCACCAAAATTACAATTACAAGTTTACCACAAGGGAAATTACAAAGTTGCAAATCAAAATATTTATTCTCCCAACCCCTAAGCCCTTATTGAAAATAAGCAAAATTGAAATAACAATATTTTTGGTGATGCAAGATTGCTAGTACCCCTAGATGCTCCTGCATCAGACACAATCATGTCTAGAATTGTTTCTAAAAGCATGTTGAATCATTGCAAATTGATGCAAAAGCATAGATGCTAGCTACATTTGTTTGTGGAAAGATGATCTCTAAAATGTGACACCCCTATTTTTGTTGAAGAACATTGACACGTGGTTTTAGAAAAAGTGTAATAATATCAAAAGCATATATGTACCTAATTGTACCACTAAGTTCTAACCAAGTAACCAAGAATGTGAGAGGATGTGCCCATTTGGAAAACCAAGCTATTTGTCACTTATTCAACACTCACTTTAAAAATTTTAGTTATTTTGTGTCATGCCAATCCCTTGCATTATGGTGTTTGGTCTTTAAAGTACAAGAGCACATATAATGGCACAAAACTGTGAAGAAATATGCTATATAACGTATAAGGTTTGTGAAGAAGAATGTAATACACACAACTATGGTTGAGTGTGCCATTATACACAAGATAGGATTTCAATCAAAAAGTAAATTGGCAAACACATGGTCATTTCTTGTTGCATTAGGTGGGAGTGCTCGGTTGGGCAAGTATTGTCATGCAGTTTCATTTTGTCGATTGCACAATATTCGTCCAATCTTGCCCCCATGTACATGTATCGTCCAATCTCCTATGAGCTACATAGTATTTAGATTTAGTGTTAATGCCTAGGTAACATTTTAGTGAATGCCTAATTCATGTAGCATATGTGTGGAGACTTCCCATTGGTCAGGGGGTGGTAATGTAGACAACATGGATGTGTTTGGCACAAAAGGCCCAATTGTTTTACGCCAAGTGTATCCTAGCTACCAATGGTAGTGGGCTCGACATGTCTACTCAAGAAGCCCAACAACTTTTAAAATATGTGCTATGAAGTAGAGAAGCAACACAATGGTTTCTTAATTCACCAATAGATAAACTTGCCCCAACAAATAATTAATTTCACATCTTTTTGGCAATTACCCATTGTTTGTTGATTTATTCCTTCAATCAACATGGACTACCAATCCTTCACCCAATTCAAAATATTTAAGCAAAGGTTTGTGCTTGCAAGAATTTTACAAGTAATGTCACCACAATGCTAGGGTTTTGTGTAGTGAGGTAACAAATTCAAAGATGGAGAACTACACACGATTGTTGAGGTTTTAATGGTGACCTTGTGATTCAATAAGGTAATTGGATGGCCTAGGCGATGCATGAATGACATGCCAACTACTTGTAGAGACAAATCAAATCTCCCTAAGCCATGTCCTTGTGTGCAAAGGAGGTAGTTGGAAGAAGTTGTAGAGATGTGTATAGAGTTATCGTCGATTCCAAATGGTCACTTCCATAGTTTGAATCCCTAGAATGCAAATTATTAAATGAATGGCTTTTTGCAAAGTTTTGGGCCTTTTAGAACTCTTTCCTGCTGCAAAGTGATGATTGCTTGGGTCCAAATTTCATTTGCCTCATAAATCAAAAGACAAATCGAGCTTCAAGTGCATTTTTTAGTACTTTTCAGAATTGGCTACATGGTGTCAAGATGTGCAAGCACCATTTCTTTTCCTCCGAGGCTGATTGCCCACAATTGAAATCAATGCTAGTGTTGGGTAGTTGTTGCAACTAATTGGTTGAATATAACAAAAAAACTTTGATCAATTGACTAAGCACAAAATGTTGAGATAGATGTCACAAGCTCATTGGATCTCATAAAGGCATCTAAAGTTTATGTATGTAAAAAAATCTGTATCGCAAGGGCTGGTCGAATTGAGTATTAGTAAAAGAGTTGTGTGTCCTCTATTCTCAATTAAATTCTAGGGTGTTAAATCTCAATGTGAGTCTATTTGTCTAGTATTTCGAGGTATTGTAAATCCTTAAAAAGGTTTTGAATGCAAAAACCTCTTCATAGCCCAGGTGTCTCCATGATTGTACAAGATATTTCAAGGAATTTGTCTCTCGTCCCATATGTTACGTTTGCTAACTTAATTATGGCATGTATTTAGTTTGTCATTGCAAAGACTTAAATTGCCTCAAAACGTTTTGAGGAATCTTTTCATTACGTAAATGGAATATCTTTGTTCATTTGTGGATTATTGAAGTAGTCCCGGTTATGAGTCTTTCTAGTAGATTTAGGAATGTGTGATGAATATACAGTCCAACTCATATGATTTCAAGCACACACCTAGTTCTCTTTTTAGACTTGGTTCACATCAAGCAAATATTTGCACACTTGTTTGTAACTGAAAATCAATCTTAACTTTGTCACCCAGACGATCAAGGCACCAATCTTACCTTTGTTTAAGTTTTTATTAGTTTTAGTTGTCCTACTAGTTTGCATAACCTGTAACATCTTAATTATTGTAGTCTTCTGTGAGCCAACCTCTAAGTTCATTTTCTAAGGGATATGGATTATTGTTTACATTTCTATTATGTATGCAACTATTTTGCTCTTGCCAAAATATTGCTGTTAAAAACAAGATAGATTACAAATGAGTATGATAATATGTCTACTATTTGGCCCAAAGGCATTTCTTGGTGGTCACGTCATCTGCTCTTGGTTCAGCAAAAACTCTTGGATGAAAGGTCTCTTTCTTTGCATGATCATTTGCAAGTGACAATGGAGGAAACTTTGAAGCATTTTGGTCAATCCACTAATGTTATGGGCTACTTGGAGAATGAGTTATACAAAGGAGATGTTTCTGTTATAGTAGCAGCTGCTGTTAACTCCAAAATTAATCGAAGAAGAGTCTGGAGACAGGTCAGAACAATTAGGAGAGGTTCAAGCATATTCAAGTTTACTTTTAGAGCTTGATGATTTTGGGAATTGTGGTTCTTCTTTTTCCTTTGAGAGTGCATTCAATAATGAAGGTGCTGGGATCCAATTACGACCTCACAGTTTAGCATTTGCATAGTTATCAGCAAGACATGTCATCTGAAGGTACATCCAAAAGAAGGATTCGTATTGCAGCTGCTAGCCTTGGTCAGGTTCACAGAACTGTGCTCCAGAATGAAGAATAGGTTGTTGAATTCCAAAGGCCGGGTTTAAAGAGACTTTTGACATTTATTTTGCCAACCTAAAGTTCATTGCAGAACTCTTTCAGAATAGTGAAATTTTTGACGGTACAACAACCAGGAACATGTTGCCCCAAATGTTTTATGCAGTTTACAAGAAAGAGACACAATCAGCAGTCCAAATGGGTACAAGGTAGGAAAAATTAACAGAGGTATGTTCATAAGAAGGGTGAAGAGTATAGCTGGCGATAGGTTGCCGATTGAAGTTATTTGAAACATTCAAAGACAAGGTATCAAATACATACTTCTCCCCTGCAAGCCAGAACGGGACCAAGATTTTGGAGTCATTGTGTTCTGTTATTCCAGATGTTATCATAGCGTTGGTCACTTAACTTATAGGCCAGGGCACAATAAAGGGGGGCAGACTGTGAAGGACAGTCTAACCAAAAGCATTATGCACAGTACATACCATAAAATGAGAATGACAGTGCTTTGAGGAATGCATAGGCAGTCATCACATTAGCAACTAAAAAGAACATACTAATGCTCAAACACCATGACAGTAGCAGGGTTTAGCAGCCAAGAAGGTATGTAAAAGAAACCTCATGCAGATGGTTTGAGACAAGAAGACAGCCGAGGTTACCAGCAATGCAAGATAATGATTTGAAAGGTCACTAACAGGTATATGTGACAATTTTAATGACAGATGCAAGGATAAAATAGACTCAAGCTTAGAGAAATGGATAAAATATGTTTAAGAAGAAGGCTCTTTGATGAAAAGATCATGCAGATGAACAAGGTCAACATGAACTGTTTTCTTGTAATATGAAATCTGATAACACTATTCAATTTAAGCCAATAGGTGCAGACTTAATTTCAATTGGCACAAGATCATAAAAGGAAAAGAGCTCAATCAAAGTCATATAAAGGGCAAACCTTTGGAAGGCAGTGGGCAGTAACAATGAAGGGTCCATGAAGATACAACAGTCACAGTAATGCACTTAAAGTGTCATGAAGAAAGACACAGAAATTTAGAATATGAAAGGCAGTCTCATCAAATGAAAGAGGACTGTGCTACGAAAGATGAAAGAGCAGATGAAAAAGGACTGTACTAAGCCATGAAGATATGACAGCCAATAGAAGGCTAAGAAGACAGTATTTTTCAAGGAGAGCAGCTATCTGTGAATAAATGTCACCTGGAGATGCTAAGTGACAGTCATAACTTTGTAGACAAATGTCAAGCCAAAATAGTAGCATATTTGTGAGTGACAGTCCATGAAGGTATTGAAGAGGACTGTCCTGGCAGTATTGAAGAAGACTTCAGAATACTTCGAATGCAGAGATTGAAGAAGGACAGTGTCCATTTGATACATGACAGTATCATCATGACAAAGTGCATACAGTGACAACAAAGGACAGCTAAAAGGGTGTATAACAGTTAAGAGTTGGTTTTCCTTGCACAAAAGATAGATTTAATATGACATGCAAGATATGCCAGTGATAATAGCTCTGCAATATGTTATTCATGAAAATGAATGCCTTGAGGGTATGGCCTTTGTTGACCTAACAAGAGAAATTTAGGCATCATTTGGTTTCTTGATGACAACCAATGCTCAAACCTGGAATATGCTTACTATAGCTTAACACTCATCTCTTGTTGAGCAATCTAGATAGAAGAATAGGAGGGCAGGCTTAAATAAACTACAGTGCCAGTTCATGACATTAAAAGGACAGTGCCAAGCAAAATGATGTTCAGTCCTATTTTCAAGATGACAGTCTAAAATCAGTCTAAAGGGGCAGGTCTGATACAAGTAGGTGACAGCAGATTGGTGCCGATGCTATGTTTAGGGGTTGTCTTTTGTCTAGGTTTGCGGTGAAGATGAAGTCAAAACACTTTTATTGGTTACTAAGGTTAGGCCACTATCTTTTTTGTTGCCTTCATTTCAAAATAGTAGCATATTTGTGAGAAAGACAGTCATAGGGCAGCAGCTGAAGTTGGATTGTAGGGGCAAAAGTGTAAACCATCACTTCAACAAGTTCAAGGCATACACCATTAAAAGGGGCAATAACCAAAGCAGTTTCAAATACCCCAGAAAAGAGAGTGATAGGGCAGGGTTGTGGCTCATTGCCACGACTTAATAATCAGACTGAACAATGGTAAGCAGTCATAGAAGAGGTTGAAGGATACCACAGGCCTATATTTAGCAATAAACTCCAGATGAAAGTGAAAGATGAGTAAGATAATTGACCTCAAAGACCCAAATTTGAGAAGAGTATCAAATATGACAGTCTCATGTTCAAAAGGCAGGGTTCTTATGAAGGGTAGATGATGTGAGGGTGAATGACAGTTAAGTTGAAAGAACTTGAGACACACAATGCCAAGGAACCTGTGATAAGTGGTGGCAGCCTATGCAAAGGTCCAGTGGACAGTGAGGACAGTAAATCTTTAAAGGGCAGTCAACCTTAGAAGTTGGTAAAGGCAGTGAACCCTGTGACTTTAAGGGGCAAGACCTTATAGAGGAGCAATAAAAGACAATAGAAAGTGACAGTGTAAGGTAGAAGACAGTCATTCACAGTCTTGAATGGCAGACTATTGTAAAAAGAGCCTCCATGAGCTTGTTGATCTGCTGATCAGAATACTTTTTTACAGATAAATTAGTTGATTGGGGGCAGCCATCATCTTATGATCAGTGGACGGTTAAGAGAAAGATTCATTTGGATGGTGCAAAAGAATGCAAGAGAGATAGCAGAAGGAAAAATGGACGGGAGACAATGTTTCACAATGCCATAAAAAAAAAATCATTCAATAATGGAGTATTAAGCATTCCATATACAAAGGGGCAGAATTCTGTAAGGAAATGATAGCATGGAAGGAGTTAAAACTCCAAAGGAAGAACAATCATAGCACAGATGCATAAAGGACAAATGAAGGACAATGAAAACATAGTTGCAGGTGTATAGATGGCAGATATCTATGAATGACAAACCTTAATGCCTGAAGGGGAGAGCTTCAAATCAGAGTTAAAAGGACAGTTTATGCCAATCAACAAGAGGATAATCAACAACTTAATGAGCAGAGATGGTGCTTCATGAAGAACAAGGATAGAGATCCTTGTCAAAAATCATGAAGAGTTTTCAGGTAGATAGGAACAAGCTACAATGTCACATAAGGATAGAGCTCGGCATTTCTTAAGGGTAATGAAAAAAGCAAGGGGTTTTGTAGAGCCTATAGGGTATAAAAATACAGTCCATTAGAGAGACAGTCATATTCGTGAAGACAACAGGGTTATAAAGTACAGAGTACTGTAAGTAGCAATTTCATAGTGTGTCAAGACAGAGGTATTGAAGTCTCTATAATTGCATTTTGTTAAGGTTTGTGTACTTTTGTGTATGATAAAAGGTCAAAACAAATCCATATTGCAGAGATGCAACTTCTGATGAAACATGTGGTACCATCCTAAATGCTTTAAACAAACATATTGGATATAGAGGAAACAGACAAATGGTTTGAAGATTGTCAAATGATGGGCTTGTTTTGATGCCACTGAGTACAATTTTCATGCTTATGGCTCATGTAAACAGCAAGAGACAGATGGTGTATTTTCAGTCTTGAAGGGAATACTGAAGAGGTTGTTTTCCTCATGTTAGACATGACTGGTATCAAGATAAATATGGATACATTTTTTCAAAAGGCAAGTTGTATGAAGCTTACAATCTTGTGCAAAACATGAATGTAGTCTATGAGATGGCAAAAGGTACAAGGACCTCAATGGACATAAAAGGACAGTGAAGCTCATTTAGGCTAGGTGTAGGGCAGTCATATGACTGTTGAAGTAGATCACAAATTGAAAGGGCAGTCTACAGTGCAGCCACACAGATCACATGACAAACATTAGTGCATGACAGAGTATGGTTGCCAAGACAAAGAAGACAGTCAAGATAGTTCTTTACAAAGAGTGACAGTCCTTAGAACACCATGGAATGGCAGATCTCAGACTGAAGATGACAATGGTGTGCACAAAGGGCAGTGAGTTGGTGACAGTCAGCAAGAACAACATAAATAAGCTTCAGGACATAAAACATGTGTCATCTTTCAGCCCTTGAAGTTCTCCTACATCCTCCTAAGGAAACTGACTATTTCAAATCTTCTTTCCACACGCTCTATTAATATGTTTGAAGAGTAATGAGCAGTTGAGGATATCTAGAGCAGTTAAATGAGCTGTGCAATTGGTTGAGAGAATATAGGAGGCAGTTTTGACTTAGTTTGAAGCATTTTACAAGCACTTAGGAGCTGTTTGTGGTGCCTTAATGGTAGACAAGGTCAAGGGGAGAATTTTTCTTCATTCCAACACCTTTTTGGAGCACTTTTGAGGGCTGCAAAATAGCGTTTTAAGTTTTGGATGACCAAGAAAAGTTTGATTCAGCAAACACATGTTCCTACCATCTAGCAGTTGTTGAGGAGCATATAAGGCAAGCCTTAGGGCAGTTTTAAGTTAGTTCTTTCTCTTCTAGCTGCTGTATTGTAACTTTTTGAAGGTTCTTTCAAGCTGGAACAGCCTTGTAACTCATTTTGCAAGCATGTACAGCTACTTGTAACTTGTGACACCTTTTATCAATAAAATTAAGCATTTTTGGCCTTCTTAGAAGCTGTCTTTTTGTTTGTAATCAGATGATTAATGAGTATTTATGTGAGTTATGTTGATTCTTTTGATATTTGTCTCATTATCAGCACTTTTAGGCAGAAGATATATGCATTATTGCAGGTTGTAGGTTGTGTAAATGATGCAAACAGTTCAAAGTTGTAAAAAAATGGTAGATTTTCCTTCTAAGATTGTGAACATCATAACCTTCCTATGAAATATTGATGCATGGTCATATTAAACCTCTGAGTTGTGTATGAACCAGCTTTGTTGTTGATCAATTGTGCGTGCAAAGATTGTTGTGCAGGTTTCAAAAAACCATTTGGTGCATCACTGTATTAGAGTTTAGGTCCCATTAAATGTTATCCTTCTCTTTTTTCTCAATAAGCATCATTAGTTTACTTAGTCTAGGTGATAAATCCAAGGGAACCAGCTCTCTTTGGAGGTTGATCTCCACAATCCGAGCCCACACTCAAGGAGATCGTCCCATGTTTCACGAGGTGGCTGAGTGATTTTATCAGTTCAGCAAAGGGTGCACACTTTCGTGACAACAGGTAGAAGTAAGCAATGTACATGCATGCAAAAAGCCTTGAAATCGAAGTAGAGGCTTACAGTCTGCTTGCCTTCTTCCTATTCGTCAAAAATACATAACAATCAATAGATAACCTCCAAATAATAAATGATAATGAAATGTTAAAGAAAGATACTATCAGTTTGCGGATATGTTGAGATTTCATGAAGTTAGGACAATGAATTTTGAACAGTTCTACACGTTTCTATCCATTAGTGTTGCTTATACCTTCAATTGTGTATTTGCTTCATCTCACAAGTAGAGAATAAGTTCACATTTATGCCAAATTATCCAAGGTCATCCTCTGTCTTCAAGCTTAATGTGAATTTTGAAAACATGGAAGGTACATATTTTTCCAATTTCTTTCTCCTTTGCTTGATCCATTCTTCCACTTTAGTCTTGGATCAATTATTTCAACTTGTGATAATCACCTAAACTCTGAAAATGGAGTACACAATTTTGATTTGCATCAGAATCTAGGGCATTGAACCAGTATATTAGAGCATTCCGTAGAGAAGTGTTCCCTGCCCTTGGGGGCTGATTTGAACATTCTGAGACATGGGAATGCAGAGAAAAATAAAAAGAAGTAAAATATTTTTTTAATCCAGCTTGACTTATTTGTTTCCCTGTTGGCTATTTCGCTATAGAGTTTGTTTTGCCAAGAAGAACATCTGTGTGATGCTGTTTTTGCAGTGTCTTTCTATGTTGACAAGATAACAAGGTAAAAGTAAGGAAAGCATGTTTAAGGTTTGTACAGTCGAACAAGTATTGAACATGGAGATACCCCTGGCAACAATGCATGCCCCATACAAGACTAAAGTGAAGGACCCTGGCACATAGGGTGTTTTGATTTTAGTATTTTACAGTTCTTGCTATATAAAATCATTACCCCTTGGTTATCGAATGCAATTGGTGTTAATTTGATTTAGGGTTGGTTACAAAGTGAATGAACTACAAACAAGAATTTGGCTTTAAAGAGGCAGACTGACTTATGAATATTATGCATTCTATTAAGAATCTATCTTATGCAATTGAAGTTTTGCATGTCACGCTATTTAAGAATATGAAAATAAAATTCTTTTGAAATTGTACCACTCGTAGGATTGTGAAATCTATAAAATACCTTCCTCAAGAGATAGGGATCGAAATACAGTTTACAAAAAAATTATCATTGCACAGAGTCAAGAACCTAAGTTTGCAAATGAGGAAAGGAGTTGGGCTGGAAACCGACAAAGAGAAAGATAATTAAAACTATATGGTTATTTATTAAAAAAACATACATTTTAATTTCTTAAATAAAATTGTTGTGTAAGAAATCTTCAAGCATGCCAATTTCTTCTTCTTCTTGACACATAAGAACCTACTCTTCATACGTAAGTTTGCTCTTCTTCTTGATAGATAAGAATGTGCTCTTGATGCCTAAGAATATGCTCTTTTTAAGCCTAGCATGGCTTACTCTAACTCCAAATGTAAGAAGTAGCTTCTATGTTGTAAGAGTTGCTAGGTTGATCGAAGTATGGGCTGAATAGGATATAGTAATCTGCAAAACATCTTCTCCTAAGCCTTTAATAGTTGCAGAATTTGAATTCTGTGACCATATACAAGATACTCCCAATATAATGGTCCGAACATATGCCAAAACTAAAACGTATCCAATTCCAACTCTAAATAAAAAGAAATTAAGTCTTACACAAAAGATCCTGCTCATAAACAATTGAGAGTACAATTTACAGCCATTAATCCATATAATTTCAAATTATATGAGAGCAAATATTCCAGTTTGAACAGACTTACATTCGAGTTTCACACTTTCCTTGTAACAGACAACCACAACATGGAAGCCCACTATTCCAACCCATAAGTCTCCGTGCGTCAAACCCCAATTTTAAAAGGTACACAAGACATGAAATCCTAGACGCCACCGTAACCAAGCCCTAAACCCCAATTGTATCAGGCCCTAGTTTACAACTAAAAAAAACTAAAACAGCAAAAAACTATAGAGAGAACTTGCAAAACAAATAGTAATCATTATTTATCCTTGGTTGAAACCCCGTATTTTTCCTGCATCTTGACAAGCTCGTCTTCTTTTTTCTTGTGATCGACCTTCTTGCTCATCTTGGCTTGCTGGTAATACAAAACAATGAGATACCTGTTGGCCACATTAAAGCCGGAGAGATGATCGACGGCATTCTTAGCATCGTAGATATCTTCGTAAACGACGAAGGCGGTGCCCCTGGCGTCCTTGTTCGTGCCTATGCGTATTTGGCGAATCGCCCCATATTTGCCAAAAATGTCATACATCTCCTCGGAGGATATGTTGAAGGGTAAATTCCTCACGTACAGAACCCTGTTCACTTCTGGCGGTAGCCTTGTGTTGGCCTTTCTCAGACTGATGGTCGCCATGGGAGTCCGGGACAAGCCCAACCCCAAATTCTTCAGTCACCAGATTAAAACCCCTAAATTCGTAACCAACGCCCTTGGGCTGAAAAAATTGTTTCGTCTGTAAACAACGAAGTAAATTAGGCCGATGTTGGAGAAAGCATTTTAACGATTGCATAGCCATGCCCTTTTCCCGTATGTCCGATAGTAAATTAATATTGTTATAGTTTGATTTGAGAAAATATATTGTTTTATTTATTATTTTAAAAATATATTAGTCTTTGTTACAGTAGCATTTGTTATGTTACAATTTTCATTTTTTTTAAATCAAGATATTTAAACAATTAATGATTGTTGAATATAAAGATAATAAGAAGTTATACTTTGAGTATTTGTTTCAAAATATATTTTAGAATTAGTTTTTGAATCTTTTAATAAAATATCGTAATGACATAATAAGCCTATATTTACATATAGACTTTATTCACATTATTTATAGACTTAGTTCTATGTTTATTTACATCTATTATTCCTTATAATTGGTAATATGCATTTGGTGGTTCCATCATGAAATTAAGAGTTATGTCTATATAAAACTTATTTATAATTTATAAGGGTGATACACTTGGACTTGTTATATTATTAGTGACAAATATAAGTTTCATAAATGAAAGTTTTTAGATTTGATTGTGTAAGTTTTTATATATATATATATATATATATATATATATATATATATATATATGCAATTTTACCTTCCTTTTATTCTTATATATATGATAAATATAATATTGCAATTATATCAAAGCTATTTAGAGTATTAATTTTATATATATGTATAATTATTTTGATATAACTTTTTTTGCATCTTACTATTATTCATTTACTTTCATTATTCTTAGCTTTCTTTCTTAATTTTTAATTAGCATTAATCCCCCTCTTTAGTCTTTGTTCTCTACACCCTTTTGTCTTTCTAATCATTTTTCTTCTCTTTGGTCTTTGTTTCTCACTTTGTATTAGGTCTTTGTCATAGGTTTTCCTTCTTTCTCTTTGGTCTTCTTTCACCTTCTTGTGTTTCAATTCTTGTGTAATCCCTACCCCTCCTTATTTCCTTTCCTTTTATGCAATGCTTGCTCTGCAACTATTCATTCTCCTGCTCTCTACTTCATCTTGATGATGGATCATGGAGTGTGATCTGAAACGTTGATGCAAAATAAACTTACACAATCAAATCTAAATTTTTTACAGCTAATATAAGTTCTAGTTACTATAAAATAATACAATTATAAATATTAAGAAATTTAAGTGCACTTAAGTTGAAGTCAAACAAGTGATAGTTGGAGGACAAAGAAAACTACTTATGAAACTTATGGTTAGGTGAAAAGCCAAAACCTTTAAATATGAAATTTTAAGGAAATAATGTAACTACAATAATCAATATCCTTAAAAAGAATTAAAAACTAGTAGTTAAAAATATGCACACTTCCCAAAAGCTTTCAAAGAAAACCAAAGGAAGCAATAGACACAAAAGGTATGGATAAGAGGGATGAAATAAATTAAGCTAATATCAATGTCCTTTAAGGTTGTCCTAAGTTCTAAATATTTTCTGAATGGACTCTATTGGATTTGGCTTCTAAGCATTTGATTGTCAATAAATAATTAATGTGCAATTTAGAGCATGAAGCAACAAGCTTTGAGAATAATCTACAAGAAATGAGAACACTTAGGAACATTCAAAAGAGGTAAATGAAACAAATGGTAATTCAAATCATTTCTATAAAGATGACATCTTTAATGCAAGCAAGTTTTCCCCATCCCTTCTCCTTATTGTGGTTCTCAGGTCTACACAAATGACAATTCCAATAGCATCAATAAGATAATTATAGGTGATGTGCACACTCTCATTGAGAGCCATAAAAGAGAATTAATATTTTTGAATTGTGAGTTCATCTTTAGAGAGAAAAATTGAAATATTCAATTTTGAAATTTCAAGTTGGCCTTTAGTTTGTTTTAGAACCTATTATCGCTATTAACAATCCAAATATTGACATAATGAAGATCTACAACTTCATTGAAGCAAGTGACACATACCTCAATGTATTCACAATCTATAACATCAAAGGAAAATATATATTCATGTCTCTTTTGTGTGTTCAATTGGTGCATTTATTTTTCATTGTAACATGACCCTTTATAAGCAACCTCATTGGCCCGAATGGATTCAAATTCTATTAGGAGTCACATTTGAGGTAATTTATTTCATGTGTAGAGATGAACATATTCCTGAACAATATGGGAATGGGGGATGCTTTATGGCCCAGGTCATAGAACACCACTATTCTCTAATTGCCATTCAAATATGCCCTAGGATCCCAAAATTGGATTGATTATCAACAAAAAGGTGAGTCAATTCTCAACAAGGAAGACCTAGGAGGTGGTTCTTTAAGCTTCAAGGGGTTCACCACCAAGCAAAGGCTTGGAAAAGACAACTTAACATTCAACTCACAAAACCTAGTGTAAGCGGTAGAAGGGGAAAAGCGAATTAAACAATGCATCTACGCTTCTAAATAAGATATTGCATCTAAGATTAAGGAATTTAAGCTAAATTAAACTACAAAATCTACAGAAATTTATCCTATTGCTCTCCAACTCTAAAGACTTCTCTAATTTACTTAGCTCTCAGATTCGTAAGCTAATTAAACTATTAAGTGACACTTAGAGAATGAGAATTAAGCTATTGTGAGTCTATAATGCAACTAAGATGATTCTACAATGAGAATTAAACTACTGTAAACAGCCATGATTAAAACTATGAAATGCTGAAGAAAGCTTGATGGATTGATCCTAAAACTTGATTGCTGGAATGATTGAATGTTTGGAAACTTGCAGAGTAAAATTGCTTTCACGGCAGCATAATTGCACAGGAAACCGAGATGAGGGGTTGTGATTTCTTCTGGAGAATCTAAAGGTTTGGGATGAGAAGAAGGAGCTGATCATGGAGAATGGTTTCTCCCCATGAAAACACCAGGCAAGATAGGAGGGAAAGTGGGTGGAAGGTTGTTGAGAGAACTTCCTACAAATTTTTCCTGAAGCTTTCCCGTGAATGGCAGTGCCATTAATTTGATTGGTGAGAAATAAATATTTATTAGTGAGTGAATAGTGCAAATTTTATACATAAATTTAAATAATTTAAATTTATTTAAATTTAGCAAAAAAAAGAGGAATAAATAATTTAATAAATCAAACTATAGAGTTTGTTTTATTAAATTAAAAGGAGAATGATAAGTAAATAAAAGATTTTTAGCAATCTTTATTTAATTAAGAAGAAATGTGATTTTAAATAACACAAATTGTGTATTTAATTTTAAGATAGAAGAAATAATGATAATAATTAAATAAAACAAAGTTTTTAATTTTATTTATTTAATTAAGAGAGAATTAATGTGATAAAATGATAATAATTAAATAAAACAAAGTTTTTAATTTTGTTTATTTAATTAGGAGAGAAAAATAGAAGAATTGATAAATGAACTTAATATAAATAAATATTTCTATTTATTTACTAAGTAGAAGAATTTAAGATTAGTTAATCAAATAAGGCGTATTCGATTAATTGGATTCTCCAGACCATTTTTAGGTGTCTACATTTTGCCCCTCTTTGAAGTGATGTGTTTACGCAGTGCTTCAAAGAATGATTTTGCTTCAGCTGTCAGTATTGACGAAAGGTTTTAAAGCATGCCCCAGACTTGCCCCAGATGATGAATTTCGAAAAGATAGTGATATATGCCCCCCTCGGGAGATAAATTGATGAATTTTGGATTTTTTTATGAATTTTCAAGAAATTTGAATATTTATGATGGTTTGATGATGAATTGATGAAGAAACAATTTATCTCCCGACAAGATTGTAAATGCCTCAGTGATTGAGAAGAATTAATTCCTCAGAAGGAAAAAATAATTAAATCCCATAAAAATCCCCCAAAAATAGCCTATAAATGCTCCAAAGGTCATTTTCAAAAGTCATTTGTGCATTGACTTTGACAACCTTGAGATAGAGACCCTCCAGAGTATTCGAGCTAGGATGCCAATCCCGTACCACACCCACTGACTTGAGCGTGTGCGCCGTCACCAGCGTTCGGCCAATTATGGTCCTCCGGTATGTACCTCAAACCTTTCTCGTAATTCGCACCATTAATTTTGATGCATTTTGGCACATTTTTAGAGTTTTAGCGTGCGGGGAATGCGGTGTAGCGCGCCCATAATTTTTTGTAGCGCGTCATAGTTTTAGCGCGTCCGGTCTATAGCGTAGCGCGTCCAGTAAGTTTTGCAACGTGCCAGCAGTTTTAACACACGTGGTAAGTTTTGCAGCGCGTCTATGAATTTTTGTAGCGCGCCAGAAACATTAGCGCGCAGGGATAGATCTGTAGCGCGTACGGGGATTTGTGTAGCGCGCCAGACTTTTTAGCGCATTTGGTCGATTTTGTCGCGCTTTGGGTAAAGATTGATGTAACATTGTGCATTTTGATTTTCGTCGATTTATTTTTTATTCCATCTATTTTAGTTTTGTTCTTGACTAAAATATATGGGAAACGATCTCATGATGAGCGAGATCTATTGATTGATATAATTACCCTCATGATAGGCGAGGAATAATTATGCATTTTGAATGATTGAACCCAATTGATAGATGAGAGTTCCGTGATGATTTGATAGGTTGATAGGTAAAAGCACAATGTTTGAAGATTTGATGATCTTTGATATTCTGATTAAAATGTTTTGTTTTGCATGAGTACAGGAGCAGTTGGATGTGATCCAGGTGCGGGAGTAGTTCCCCTGGCCGTTTGATATGATTTCGCGACTGTCTCCTGACGAGAGACAGCATATTGCTACCTGTGGTTTGGCTACATTGTTGGACATGCCCCATATTAGACTCAATAGGGGTCTATTGACAGCTTTGGCGGAGAGGTGGCATAGTGACCACAACACATTTCATTTACCTACTGGTGAGATGACAGTGACGCCAGAGGATGTATGGCATATTCTTCGCATACCGTTTGTTGGAGAGATTGTGGTTCACGACTCGGAGGAGGTTGGTGGTGTAGAGGCTATGCAGAGAGTCTTCCAGGATCCTCACATTGCAGGAGAGTGGATCCCATGGATAGATATATATGAGTCATATGCTCCTCTTCCTTCTGTTTTGGCGGGTTTCATTGGTGGATTCCTTTGTCCTGATAAGAGGTCAAAGGGTCTATCGCTTGGATGGGGTCGTGTGCTAGAGGGCCTGGTGGTCCATAGGACGAGATATGCATGGGGCATGTGCATGCTTGCCCAGTTATATCATGATTTGCATTGGGTAGTATATCTCGGCGGCAGTAGTTTATCTGCAGGGGCTACCCTTCTCCAGGTATGGGCCTGGGAGCATATTGTTGTTACGCATCCCGTACCAGTGTTGGCCAGACCAACGACGAGGCCATATGTATTTCGATATAGAGGCAGGCCTACCCAGCATATGATGGGTAAGCTTGAGTATTGGAGACGGATCGTTGATGATATAGAGGCAGTGACCTGGCGTCCGTACCTAGACTGTGATGCCTGGGACGACGATGATATTGAGTTGGGGTTCTTGTCCGATTCTATGTATTTGATCGGGAAGAGCCCCAGGGTTTTGGAGCGGTTCCTGTTTCGTCGTGTGTACAGACAGTATGGTATTGTGCAGTGCATGCCATTGGGTGTAGCACATTATGGACGGCGACGGATTGATGTTCCTGATTGGGGTCCCAGCTTGCCTTACGGGGTGCTTGTTGAGGGTTACCGTGCTCTACAACCATCAGCATGGGATGTTCGGCGGGATATTGTCGAGGTGCCTATTAGTCCTGAGTATGGAGAGTATCTGGCTCTACATCCTCCTCCACGGATCACTATTCTAGATGAGCCAGCACCTGTACCAGTGGCAGCACCAGCAGTAGCACCAGCAGCACCAGCAGTAGCACCAGCAGGGGGTGTTCAGGTTGGTCAGAGACGGGTTAGAGAGGAGGATGTTGATGTGGATGTGGAGAGCAGCTCGGAGACCGATAGTGATGAGAGCTCTGATAGCAGTGATGATAGCAGTGACGATGATGGCGGAGATGGGAGGGGTCCGAGCGTAGCGCT
>VDFB02033612.1:0-16420 GCA_007258455.2 Sequoia sempervirens | reverse complement strand
ATTTTCCTTGACTAGTGGTAGACAATAAGAATCCAAAGTCATGCCAGCTTGCATATATTCTTGGCATATATATAAAAAAGAGCAGAAGATAATTTTAGATATACATGTATATATGCATGTAAATATATATATATATATATATATATATATATATATATATATATATATATATATATATATATATATATATATATATATATATATATATATATATATATATATGTATATATATATATACATATACATATGTATGCATATATATATATATACATATACATACATTAGATATATGTGTGTGTGTGTGTGTGTAAATATATATTGATAGCAACCGTTTCAGACATACCCAACACTTTCACACTTAGAAATTATGATACCAAAATTATGGTAGCTTTGTTTAGTTTCAAACTATTTACAATACATAAAAATAGGAAACAACCACATGCCAAGTAAACTCAACCCCCCTGGAATGTATCAGCTTAAACAAGGAAACAAGCATTTAGAAGAAAAAGAGCAAGATTCAAACCGCTGCCCCAATCCAACAAAAACCAATTCTTATATCTTGGAGCTAGGAATGTGAAATATTGTTCCTTATTCATATAACATATTACAAAGTTCTAACACTCCACATTACAAAACAACATAAATCAAACTTCACCAAATTACATGATAGGGAAACTGAGTTATTGGATTAAAAATTATGCCAGCTGAGTACCAAGGAGACCAATTCCAAAATCAAATCAATAGATAGAAAGATATATGGCCCCAAATCAATTTACTCCTCTCTGTTCCTGGCACGTTGTCCTTGTATTTACATTGCTCTCCTCTCTTCGACGCAACAACCTCAACAAGCTCTAGAAAAATTGTCATCTCCGACTTATATATGGTCTTCTTTTCCTTCCATAACCGTCCTTCCTTTTGGAAGACATCCAACTCAACTACCCGTGAAGGCTCCCACCAATTACCCTATGCCCATCTCTTTTTTCTCTCCACATTTCAAAACTATATTTGCTAACTAAAAATGTTAACTGTTGCTTTGCCCACAACCATATCTTGAAACGACGTTCACTAGCTGACTTTTTACTTGGCCACAATAAACTTTTTTGGTTAGATTTTCAAAGCATGCAATTTAAAACCTCCTTCATAGCTGGGAAAACAATGACCTAACAAGCCAAAATTTAATTAAGCAACCAAAACCCGAAAATAAAGAGCATAAAAAACAAAGAAGCTCCTGCGTCATATATATATATATATATATATATATATATATGTATATAAATATATATTAATGTAATATATATATAATAATAATGTGTGTCAATAATGGCAATGTATGTATCTTATATACATAAATATATGCACATATGTGTTCATATATGTATACATATATATATACATATCTTTTTTATATATATATATATATATATATATATATATGTCTTGTCTTATCAATAATAACCAATATATGTACACATATATGTTCATATATATGTATACATATATATACATATATATACATACATATGTACATATATATGTATATATGTATACATATATATGTAGATATATACATATGTATATATAGATATAGATATAAGAAACAAATATTAAAAATAAATTGCAGTGTTAATGTTTGTGCAATGATGAACACATGGATAGAAGTGCATGGTAGAAAATCCTCTAAATGAGAACTAGTCAAACCCTTTCCATATTTCATAGTAACAATAAAATATAAAAAGCTAATTGTAGAGTGAATTATTGTGCAACAATGAACAAAATAATATAATTGCATGGTAGAATATCTTCAAAATAAAAACCAGTGAAACCATTTTCATATTTCGGAATAACAAACAAATATTAAAAGAAAATTGTAGAGTTGAATTTTGTGCAATGAAAAACACATGAATAGAAGTGCATGGCAATAAACCCTAGAAATGAGAACCACTCAAACCCTTTCCATATTTCGTAGTAATAGTCAAATATAAAAAGGAATTGTGGAGTGAATTATTGTGCAATGAAGAACACAATAATACAAGTGGATGGTAGTAAATCTTCAAGATGAAAACTAGTGAAACTATTTTTATATTTTGAAATAACAAACAAATATTATAAGCAAATTGCAGAGTTAAAGTTTGTGCAATGACGAACACACAAGTAGAAGTGCATGGTAGAAAACCCTCAAATTGAGAACTAGTCAAGCCCTTTCCATATTTCATCTTACCAATGAAATATAAGTGTCATACTAGTGAAACCCTTATCATAGTGCAATGCTAAGTAGAGTATTACAAGTACATCGCAAAATATTGTTGAAATGATAAGCAGTGAAACCCTTTTCATATTTTGTAGTAGCAAAAAAATATTAAAAGCAAAATGTAGAGTAAAACCTTGTGCAATGAACAGAAGATTGCAAGTGCATGGATGACTATAGATGAAATGAAAACTAATGAAACCCTCCCCATATTTGTAATATCAATCTTTTTTAAAGAGAAATTTGCACAATGAAAGTTTGTGCAACAAAGAACAAAATGATATAAGTGCATGGTAGAATACCGTTGGAATGAAAGACAATGGTACAGGCTGAGTGAGGTTAAAAACCTCATCTAAAAGAGAAAGGGTGATTTTGAGAGTGCAGAGTTGAAGAATGAAGCATGCATATCCGAACAATGAATCATGGAGAGTTGAACTAGTATGGGTGCGTAACCAAACAAACACTCCAAAATAAACACAAATAAAAGGAATGACAATGAGCGGGATATGCAAGAATTTAGAGCATTGAATGAACCTTGATCTTTGAATTACGTACTTGTCAAGCCAAGTAACTAAGGAGGGACACGTAAGGCAAGTTTCTCAGTGGAGGTAATGAAGGGGGTAGCAAGCAATTAATGATTTCAACTAGATTTTTGGGGTGGAAAAATGGTTGGAACCCAGGTGTTCATCCAAACCAATGCACAGTTTTTTTTGGGTTGTCAAAGGAGGTGGACCCACTCCACTGTCAAGAGGACCCCAAAATGGGAATGTAAGGAACACCATGGATGAATTGATGCGTGATACGTGGCAGAGTGCTCAAAATTAAAAAAAAAAAACAAAATTGACAAATGCACAAGTGGTAGGGTGACGTGGTGGGAAACTTTTTTAGTTTTTTTGGTCCATGTGGACCTCCAAAGTTAGGGTGTGCCAATATGGGCTCCCCTCCCCTATCTATTGATGTTTCATTGGTATCTGAATCTTTCCTAGCCAACTACTTGTCCATATTTGTGCCCTCTGACTTTGCAGGACTACAACATGATTGTGTTTGGCTAATACTTGTGTGAGGTGAGGGTGGACAATAATGGGGGAAATGAATATAAACAAAGTCTATGAATATTGCATGTCATTCTGGCAAGGGATTTAAAGGATTTCTTAGACACCTTTCCCTTGCTTCCTCTTTTCGAGCCTTTTCCACTTCTCTTTTCTTTTAGAAGCTTCCTATTCAATCCTTTGATACTCCTTTTTTTCCCCTTCTCTTTCCTTTTTTGTTCTCTTTGTACCTTAGTTGCTTGTCATTGAAGGTATTTTTCAATTCTAATTTCTTCCTTTAGGTCCCTTCTTGCAATTATTTCAATCTTTCATTGTTTAATATGTTATCTCTTCCTATCTTTCAACTATTGGATTTCCTTCTTCCTCTCCTCTTTCTCCATTAGCATCTTCATGTAGTCATCTATGGCGAGGAGCTGGGATTGTTTGCTCAGTCAAATCTGACACTCAACTAAATGATTGGACTTATCCTTGACTAGATGAACATGTAATTGAACAAGAATTGGGAGATGTATGAACTTATTTGGCCTCTCAATGGCTCCATATAACTTGTTCATTTTGAACCAACACCTTACTAACTATTCCATCCACTTCCTCACCTCCTCCCAACTGAGCAGGTTCACATTCTCCACAATCAACAAAAAAATGCAGTAAGGTAGATGGGCCCATGTTGTTTGGTGGAGATGGCATTGATAGACTTTGGTCTTCATCCACATGGAAATCAATACCAATATTTGCATTCCCCTCCAACAACCATGATGGGTCATTTGGTGCACTAGGTAGAGATAGAAAGAAGTCTCCATCACTGTGTTGGTTTGTTGAATCGGGTGATCTTACTGGAGTATATTGGTTTACCAAATTAGGTGTTCCAATTGGAGAGTGTTGGTTTGAAAAACTAGCTATTTCTATTAGAGCATGTTGGTCTTCCAAATTAAGTGTTCCATTTTTCCCCTCAACCTCTATTTGTGGCACAACATTATTGGATGGAAAAAATATTTTCAGCAGTTGATGCTTCCTTGGGGGCAACAAATTGGAATGTCTCACTTGATCACATATCCTCCATTAATGCATCTGGATTTAGGGGCCAAATACCTTTTCTTTTAAAACCTGATTTTATGTTATCAATAGTCAATGATTTCTAAAATGTAACACTGCCAAGTGTTGCCAACTTTTCCTTTTTTATCTCTATATTTGGATACTTACTCATCCATGCCACTCTTTCCTTCTTAAAATATGATTTGAAATATGTGAAGATGTTAACATCTAGTGGCTGCAATCTGTGATATGTGTGGGTTGGTCGAGTTAGCAAGTCAATGCCTAGTGGCCTTTCTTGAATAATAGTAGAGAATGCAACATGGATTCCATGGCCATAAAAAATCAACATGTGTCTATTAGTGGGCGACACACCCCCAGGTATAGAACCAAAAAAATGGTGTAGCCAATTGGAGAAGAGGTCTTTTGTCATCCAAGCATGGGGCTGACCAACCATACATGCATTTGGTTCACAATGAGTTATATATATTTAAATTCTTTTTGCTCTTAAAAAAATAAAAGTCAAGTATTTTCTATCTAGCAACATTCACACAACATAAAATTATGATTGGGTATAATGTATGAAACACTTCTACTACCTTTTTTGCAAGCACTCGTTGTGGACCATTTCTTCCAGCTTGAATGCCAGTCTCATCATAGTTCCAAATCTTTATTAGACCATAAAAATTAGCTATGTATGTCTTTGTCAATGTATCGTAGAATGTAGCAACCATTGTAGGCCTAAAATTTAGTGCAATTTCTTTGTTTTGTCCTCATGTTGTCCTCAAAGTTAGATCAAGATGTCTTTTTTTGAAGCATGTCCACCAATATTTACTAGGAACTTCTTCCTTGAATGGATTTGGCCTCATTTGGCATATTTGTGCTACTTCAGACTTTAAATTGACAATTTCCAATCCATGGCCAACAACAACCATCTCCTTGCACCATTCAACAACATTTTCCTCTTCATCTTTGTTCAAGACTGTTGGAGTCCCTTTGTAGAAGTAACACCAATCAACCAATTCATCAATGTGGTTGTTGGAAGACCCCACTTCATTGTTTCCCCCTTGTTGACATTTCATTATCTTCAACATCTCTCATGGTAGATTCCATGTTAGTCGTAGACCATTCTCGTTGCACTGAAACCTTATTTGTTGTAGTAGTTGCATTCACTTGGACTATAGGGTTGATTGGATATAGAATGGGAATAACTTCATCCTCTTCGCTATGTGGTAGCCTCACACCTCTCTTATGTGGTGGAAATGTTGTTTGTGCTCTCTTTACAACTTGCTTAGTTCTAGCTTGGGCTTTATTCTTCATCTAGATTGAGCCAAGTGTAAGAAGAAATCCAACAAAAATAGACAAAAACATATATTCAAAGTAAAGGAGAGGGTTTGATGGTGGTGAGTGCTATGTTGTGTGAGGGATACATGTTAACAGAGGACATGACTAAAAAATTGAATTGCACAGTGTAGAGGGTCCAATTGGCAACTCAAAAAAAGTCATACATACAACCCACTCTGCATGGCATACAACCCTTAACTAATCATATCCCCAATTCTAACTCTTACAACCATTAGCTAATCATGGAATATATATATATATATATATATAATCAGTTAAGGGGTTATATATAACTTGAAATAACATTATGATAAAAATATTTATAACCCTTTCCGAAATAATATTATGATATTTATATATAACTTGAAACAATAGTATGACACAAACATTTATAACCCTTTTTGAAACAACATTATGATATTTATATATAAATTGAAACAACATTATGATATAAATTGAAACAAAATTATCACACATGTAAAAGTCACTGTAATTGAAGAACAAAGAAACCATACATCTAATTCATTTAAATGTAAGTGAACAAGGCTATATGAAACATTAATTTATATATCTCTACCACATATATTATATATATAACTACTTTGGCTCTGGCTCACCCATATTTTTGGCCGACTATGGTGGTATGTAGTGTGTGTAAACCACAGATGATAGTGGAACACAAGTATATAATGTTTCTATGAAAAATCATGATACATACACACAAATATACATTGAATACTTATGTATCAGGCCCGGTAATAGATTTAGAAATATACATACCTTGGGAATGTGAAGGTGGAAGGAAGCAGAGTCACCGAATTAGTCTTGAAATGCGTCCAAATCAAAATTCATAAAATTGAATGAATGATGGGCTGGCAAACCACATCTTTGTAAATTTCTATAAATAGGAATTGTGGAGCAAGTGGGATAAATTTGAATTATTGAGGAATCTTGGAGGTTGCCACTAAACTGAAGAAGCGATGAACCTAATAGAATGGTGCATATGAAAAAATGTGATTTGAGATACAGAAATGGGGTTGGAAACACAATTATACTATGATCGGTGTTGATTCTGAGAAATTTAAAATTGCTTGGAAGTTTTAATACCTATTTAAAAAAAACGCTACATCGCAATGTGAAATATGGTTGAAATAATCTAGTCCTGGCCTTTGTAAAATCAGGTATGGTGAAAGTCCGAGAGTTGGCCTCTCAATTTTGGTGTAGTAAATTCCAGTGGAAAGAGGGGCATAGTTGGATGGCAGTGGAACAATAAGCCTGTCAACTAGGAATTTCAGCGAATGAAACATTTTTATTTGTGGCTACGTTCAAATGTACCTGGGTTGGTCATTGGTTTCCAAATCTATGGTGGATGAAATGTAAAATGAGTCATACATACATCATTTACGTATTAGTGCATCTATAATGCAAATAGTGTATTCATTTTCATTCACCTAAATTGAAGCGGAAAGTATTTAATTTCATCATTGATTCAACACTTTTGATTTTAATATGCACGATTTCAGGCCAAGGTTAACAACAGTTTGAAAATCTTTATTGTTGGTTTGTAGCTGTCATCTCTATCCCAACGATAGGATCTCGCACCACCATTGGTCCCTCTCCCTTAATACATGGATTTTATTTTTTCTTTCTAGAAAAAAGGGAAATAAGGTACAAAATGAGACAAAGAAACTCATACAAAAGAAAGATGAATTGAAGAGTTGATCACAAAAATATATCAAATACCTAGGAAAATTTATACCCTCCAACATTTTCATGATAATTCATATGTCCCAACCACCTAAAGACCATCCTTGGAGAATTAACCTCCATATTAAGCTAGAAAAAATTCATCTTTCTATCAATTGTCTTTTTAAAGGGGCCAAGATAATACTTTCATTTCTATATTTCTCATTAGTTCATTTAATAACATTAAAGTCGACAAAGACATGCAAATTTCTTACATGTATGTTCATTGCAATGTTTAAGAAAATTATTAGCACCTCAACCCAAACCAACTTTATATTTAATACTATGAATGGAATTAAGAAAAAAATGTCACCAACCCCACAGTGAATAGGATCACCTTGAGAATCCCCATTAAAGCATATTTGCATCGGTTTGATCAATAGGCAGGTGTTTCAAAACCCTTCTAATTTTAGCTTAGGATGGGTTTGAAGTGCTCAAATATATTATGGATATAGGAAGAACATTGAAAAATAGGAATCAATCTATCATGAAAAATAACAACATTTTGAGCCAACTGAATCCTTGAGAACACAAGTAAAGGAAGAGCATAGAAGGCAAGAAAAGCTTCATGTTGAAGCTGAGTTTCAAGACAATAATACATGTACTTAAATTAGTTTTAAGGAAAATTATAGCCATCATTTAGTTTTTGAAGAGATTAATTGAGTAGTTCAACTATAAGTTTTTATTGATTTTTTCAATAGCTTTTTATAAAATAGGGGGGATTCATCACCCCCAAGGCTTTAGGTCACGGGAGAGCCCCAAGGAACGAACTACCCTAATCTACTTTGGTGAATTTATCACTTGTCATAGGTAGATAAATCATATTATATTGTAGTGAAAACATAAATGCCTCCACAAATGTGTGAATTCCCTTTGTCAAAAGTAGAATTTTTTAACATAATAGGCCTAATTTGGAATACAAATGGTTTTGTTATTTAGTATTTCTTTTTGGATGTTTAGTCTTTTGTTTTTTAGGTTGGGGAGGCCATTGAAGTAAGTGGACAAGTATGCAAGTGTGTACAACTTTGAAACTATAAAAACCCTAGCTTTTCCTATTGGTGTTTCCCACTATGGAGAAAGTCTAAATGTGCCTAAAAACAATAACCAAGAAAGTTGGGGACATTTCTAACCTAGAAATAGTGGAAAAAATTAAAAAATAAACACATTTTTTGGGGAGAATAAACTAGTCAAAGGTGGAAGTGTTGATGGTGCAATTAAGGATTTTTATGTAGCAAAGATGGACAAAGAGTTGGATGAATTGAAGGTAAAAACCAATCACATGTAAAAACAAGTAAAAATTTTGAAATACAACTTCCTAATGATGTACAATTGAAGTTATTTATGAACATCAAATTGAAATAGTTATCTTTTTCTTCATAAAAGGCATCCCTTTTGAAGATTTTTTTATAAATGGGCTTGTTTGAACTAGGAAAATTGGGGTTGGGAAATTAAAGCATTAAGTGGCCTTGGTAAAAGGTATGTTTCATGCATGTTTAAACTTATAGATCATGCTCAAGTCATTTTACAATATGGCACCTAGGTTATTTGTGGGAAAATTTGTTACCTGCAAGCATGAAGTTTTAACTTGCATCTTGAAAGACCATCTCACTCATAAATTATCCAATGTGGTTTGAGTTTCCTTTCCTTAATTTGACATTTAGAACCTTTTTAAAAGATATTGTGGCTCAATTGGACAGATTTATTTGGTGTAAGCATAATTATGACAAATTTTCAAGTTTAAGGGTTCACCCAAGGGCTTGTGTGAAAGTAGACTTGAATATATCATTGTTGTGTTATGGAGACCAATCAGACTCAGATAAAATCTTCATATTGTTTTTAATTAAATAATTTGCTGCACTTAATATTTATGTTGCACTTGTATCTAAAAGGATGGTTACAAACAAATGTTAAATGCTTGAAGTGGTTAGTTACAATATTTTAATATAAAGTCAATAGACAGCTGAAAATATTAAATGTAGCCGCCCAAAGAAAATGTTTTATTGGGTGCATGAGGCACAACCAATGGCCACACTTCATTGGTAATTAATGGGACATGTGTGGGAGCATATTGGAACACTCGATGACGAGTTTTGAGGGAAACAAGTAGTCAAAAATGTTAGCAAAAAATCGTAGAGTAGTGGTTGGAAAAACACAGGAGAAGTTGCAGGTAACCATAGCCATGGCTATGCAAAACTAGCAAATGAAAAACATGGGAAAAATGTTGTTAAATGTTGTTGCATGTTTTTGCATGTCTTTGCATGTCATTGTAAAGGTTATTTGTTGGGAGATTAATATATTTTAGACCCTCTTGTTGGTATTTCTTATGAAGCATTTATTTAATATGAAAATGGTAGAAGGTGGGTCAGTTGTTGATCATTTAAATGAGTTTAACATAGTTACCAATCAATTGAATTCTATTAATGTAAAATTTGATGAAGTTAAGACTCTTTTGATTATGTGTTCTTTGCCTGAAAGCTGGAATAGCTTGTTAATGGTAGTTAGTAATTCTATTTCTGGTTAAAATATGTTGAAATTTGATGATGTTGGTGTTATTTTGAGCTAGAAAATTGGTAGGAAAATCTCAGGTGGTACATCCACATCAGGTAGTGTTTTGAATGCAGAAAGTGGGGGCGAAACAAAGGAGAGAGGAAATAATTCTATAGGTCATGGGAAGTCATGAGGAAAATCAAAGGACAAGAGGTCCGAATCCAAAGATAAGAGGGATTGTTGGTACTGTGGTAAGCCAAGTCATTTAAAGAAAGATTGTTGGTATCAAAAAAATAAAGGAGACAAAAAGGAAGGGAATAAAGAGGAAAATGTGGTAAGTATTAAATCTAATGAGGATGCTTTGATTCTTTCCATTGATAATGTTGATGATTCTTGGGTGTTAGATTCAAGGACTTCATTTCATGCTACGCTCCATAAAAGTCATTTTCTTGATTATGTCCAAGGGGATTTTGGGCTTGTTTATTTGGGAGATAATGAACCTTGCCAGATTGTTGGAAAGGGAAGAATCAAGATTGCTGTGAATGGAAATCATTACTACTGGCATGAGGTGGCTGTTTTGATAGCCACAAAATTTTAATTTCAGTAGGGCAACTAGATGATGAAGGTTGTGTTGTTACATTTAGTGATAAAAATTGGAAGGTCACAAAGGGTGCCTTAGTGGTAGAAAAGGTGTAAAAATAGGCACCTTATATCTTTGCAGTATTTCTATACTATTCCTTCTACTTTAGCTATTAGAAAGAGCAAAATCACGTTTAGAATGTATTGTTACAGCTTAGCAAGTAAAAATTGACAGTTGTTAGGGTTCTCAACTCAACATTGTTGCACATTAGACTTGGGCATAAGTGAGTGCAAAAGGTAAGAGTATTTTCATTCAAAGAATGGTTTAGCAGGTCTAAAATGTGTTACATAGACTTATCAAAGTTGTGTGTGGCGACAAAACAAAGAGAGTTAGTTTTCTGTGGATGGGAAGAAAAGAAAGATGAAATTGGAGCTGCATACGTAATCGTATGGGGGACCAGCTTCAGCATCTTCTCTGGTGGCCTTGACAGTGCTCACTTTTATTGATGATGCAACTAGGAAGGTATGGATTTATTTCCTTAGGCAAAAATCTGATGTATTTGAAACTTTAAAAAAATGGAGAAGCTTGGTTGAGAATGAGACAGGTAAAAAGCTAAAATGTCTGAGATCTGATAATGGTGGTGAGTATTGCAACAAAGAGTTTTAATATTATTGTTCTCTAATAGTATTCATAGGAAAAAATGATTCCATGACTCCACAAGAAAATGGAGTGGCTGAGCACATGAATAGAATAATAATGGAGCGTGCATGGACTATGATATTGCATGTTGGGATGCCTTTAACCATGTGGGAAGAGGCTATAAACATTATTGTTTATTTAATTAATAGAGCTCCTTCTAATCCTTTAGGGGTTAGGTATTCAGAGGGCTATGGATAGGTGGAAGGTTGCGGAGTTGTTATTATTTTCTCTCAAAATTTCTACAGAAGAATTTTTTTGCATTGTTATAGATTCAGGCTAGAACCAAGTTTCTGATGCAAATCAAAGAAATGGTGTTTGCCATGGTATTGACAGGAATTTGTTGGTAGGTTGAATTTTGAAAATAAAAAAATTGTAAGGCGTAGGGATGCCATATTCTAATGATAAAGTGTTGCATAAAAGATCACTAGGGCTATAATAGAGAAGAAATAAAATGATTATGTAGTACTGGATGATACTTCAAATAGTGATGTTCCAGTGATTCCTCATGCTCCACAACAACAACAACAAAAAATACCACAAACTCCAGTGAATGTTAGATTATCTTCAAGGATAAGTAGACCTCTGGAAATATTTTCTCCCTCTTTGTATTCTATTTTATTAACTAATATTGGTGAACCAGAATGCTATGATGAAGCTAGGTAGGTGGATGCCAAGGTTTAAAGTGGGGAGGCGCTGGAATGGAAGAAGAAATGACTCTCAGAAAATCAAACTTGGACTATGTGCAAGTTTCTAAAAGGCTTTATAGGGCTAAAAGAGGAAGATGGAGGTGGAAGATTTAAAACCGTGTTGTTGTAAAGGGATTTGCACAAAAAAAAAAGGAATTGATTTTGATGAAATCTTTTCTCCAGATGTCAAAATGACTTCTATTTGTATTATTTTAAGTGTTGTGGCTACTGAATATTTGCATTTAGAATAGCTTGATGTTAAAACCACATTTCTCCATGGTGATTTGGAAGAGAAAATATATATGGAACAACCACAAGGATTTGAGGTCAAAGGTAAGGAGAAACTAGTGTGCAGATTGAAGAAAAGTTTATATGGGTTGAAGCAAACACCTTGGAAATGGTATATTAAATTTGATAGTTTTATGGCTAAGCAAGGCTATAGCCAGTGCAATTTAGACCATTGTGTTTACTTTAAGAGGTTAGATGATGACAACTACATTATTTTATGTTTATATGTTGATGATATGCTCATAGCGGGGTCTAACATGGCTGACATAAAAGAGTTAAAACAATAGTTAGCAAATTCATTTGCTATGAAGGATTTTGGGGTAGCAAAACAAATCCATGGTATGAAGATTACAAGATATAGGAAAAATATAAAATTGTTTTTATCTTAGGTTGATTATGTTGAAAAGGTGTTGCAGAGATTGCATATAGAGAATGCAAAAGCTGTCAGCACACCTTTTCCTAGTCATGTCAAATTGACTAAAGATATGTGTCATAAGACACCAAAGGAGGAAGAAAGAATGTCCAAGGTACCATATTCTTCAGTTGTAGGAAGTTTAATGTATGCCATGGTATGCATGAGACCAGGTATTGCACATGTCGTAGGAGTTGTTAGCTGGTATATGAGTCATCCCGGAGTTGAGCATTGGAATGCAGTAAAATGGATTCTCAGGTATTTGAGAGGTACATCCAATAAATGTTTATCTTTTGGGAGCTCTAATATTGATTTACAAGCCTATGTTGACTCAGATTTGGCAAGGGATATAGATACCAGGTGGAGTACCACAGGTTATGTATTTACAGTTGGTGGGACAATAGTGAGTTGAATTTCTCAATTATAAAAGGTGGTTGCTTTATCCACCACGAAGGTAGAGTATGTAGCTGCAATAGAGGTAGAAAAATAGATGATATGGATGCAACTTTTCATGGAAGAGTTGGGAAAACAATAGGCTGAAAGTTACTTTTTTACAGACAGTCAGAGTGTTATACATCTTGTGCAAAGAATTTTTCCTTGCACTCTAAAACCAAACACATACAACTGAGATATCATTTCATTTGATTAGTATTGGAGGATGGTCAATTCAAGCTAGAAAAGATACATATAGATGATAATACAACAAATATGCTTACGAAGGCAGTGACAAGGGAGAAGCTAAGCTCCTCTTCAGCTTCAATTCGCCTTCAAGGTTAAATTTAAGCAAAGCAGCATAGCAGGGTCCAAGGTGTTGACTTCCAGTGGGAGTTGTAGGGGGAGTGGTGTTTTATCTAGGTGGGAGATGGTATGGAGTGGAGTCGGATCAATCTCCAAGTGGGAGATTGTTGCGTTATGGAGATCAATCAGACTTAGATAAAGTCTTCATATTATTTTTTATTAAATAATTTGTAGCACTTATTAAATATTTATGTTGCACTTGTATCTAAAAGGATGGTTACAGACAAATGCTAAATGTTGGAAGTGATTAGTTATAATATTTTAATATAAAGTCAATGGACAGTTGGAAATATTAAATGTAGCCACCCAAAGAAAATGTTTTATTGGGTGCATGAGGTACAACCAATGGCCATACTTCATTGGTAATTAATGGGAGCATATTAGAACACTTGGTGATGATTTTTTGAGGGAAGCAGGTTGTGAAAAACGTTAGTAGAAAATTGTAGAGTAGTGGCTAGAAAAATGTAGGAGAAGCTACAGGTACCCATAGCCATGGCTGTGTAAAACTAGCAAGTGAAAAACGTGGAAAAAATGTTGTTTCATGTCTTTGCATGACATTGTAAAGGTTATTTGTTGGGAGATTAATATATTTTGGACCCTCTTGTTGGTGGAAGTAGCCCGGATTTGGGTGAACCACATTAAATCTATGTGTTCTTTTTTTTTTTTTCAAAATTTTTGTGTTCCATTTTTGTTTTATTGATTCAAAAGATTAATTGATATTTTGAAATCTACCTTCTAACCCTAACAATCATTTCTTGAGAATATTAAACTTATAGGCCTAGGTTTCAAACTAGATCATCCTATAGTTTATTTGAATAAAAAAAATGCATGTTTTTATTGTTGAAAAGAAGGCCACTTGATTGGTGGGTGTCCTATCACAAATAATAAAATGGTTTAACCACCTTTGATTATTCTTTTGTCTAGTGATCAACCCCTTCCTTGTTCCTCACCCGTCACTGATAAAATCCCTCCTTCCTCACACATTGCTTGCATCCCTTCTAATGTATATGTTAAGTCTACCCCTTCTTATAAAGACATAGTTATGCTGGATGGGTGGAGATTGGTTAGAAAAAGGAAAGAGCCACTTGTCCCTTCTCCTATTCCCTTCTCCCACTCTCCACCCCATGCACTCCCTTCCATCTTCTCCTAAACCCTATGTTCATGAGATTGTTTCCTCTCCCTGTTATTCCTCTCCTCAACCACATTCTTATGAATCCTTTTCCCCTTCTTTTTACTCTCATCATAAATATAGATCTCCTTCTACCCTCAAATATTGTGAGTGCAAGGAGCAAAAAATTACTCTTCATAACAAATTCAATGTACTAACTCAAGATGATGATTCTTTTAATCCTCATCATAAATTTTAAAATCATTTCTCAGAATGTTAGATGGATTTATCTCTCTCATCATAAGTATAAAGTAAGAGAAGTGGTTATGAAATGGAAGACTAATGTGGTATCCCTCCGAAAATTTAAGCTTAGTAATATTAGAATTAATACATCTTTATGCAATATTTGGAGAGTTGTCAGTTGCATACATCTCATTTGGAAAAAAAAGGTGGTGCTATTATTGGGATTTCATCATGGGTTTCAAATTATTTCATTGATAAGGGTGAAGAACCCTCCAACTGTTGTGTTTGGGTTCTTACCATTATCAATGGACAACTCATTGGATTTTATTTTATTTATGCTTCCAATTTTACTAAAGAATAAATTTAACTTTGGGACTGGATGGCCAGTAATTTACCTAATGCATATTGAATCTTAGGTGGTGACTTCAACATGGTAGAACATCCTCAAGACTACAGTTCATCTAAGTAGTCAAATCTCAATAGGGCTTAATTTGATAACTGGTTGTTTTTTTCGAAAATCCTTGGGAGTGTTTGATCCTATTCATGATAAAATTTCTAACCATTCTAAAAAATGGAACTCACCTGGTCCAATTGTAGAATGGGAGACAAAAAATTGAGGAGGCTAGACAAAATTTATATTTCTCCCATTTTGTCATTGGTCCATGATTCATCAAGATTGTATGTTCAGGTGGACCTTTTTACTACCCTTTCAGATCATTATCCCATTTTTGCAACATTTCCTTGTCCCAAAATTCAAATATTGATATTTCTCTCCCTTTTAAGCTTAATGTTTCTCATTTAAAAAACCTTGTTTGTTTGGTTTCCCTTGAGGGGATTTAGAACTCTTTACCTAAACCTAATGAAGGAGGTTCTTGGATTGATTGGTGTGTTGCCATTACTCAATGCACTAGTTTCCTTTTCTCATTTAGCAAACAAATGGCTTAGCAACACAAACATAGGGAAAAATCCCTCCAAGGGAAACTTGCACATGCCAAAAAACTTCTCAATGTTGATCCTAGCAATAATAAATCACAAACATCCATTGTTGCCATTGAAACCCAATTGCAAAAAATTGATAATTATAGAGGTCAAAAGGCTAAAGTTAGATCTAGGTTACATTGGATAAAATAAGGAAACACAAGCACTAAATATTTTTTTAAATATCTTAAAAAAAAAAAAAAAAAGGAAGAATTGGTGCTATAAGGGATAAATTTGATGCTCTTCATTCCAATTGTGTTGAAATATATAATTTATTTAAAAAAATTTATGAAGATATTTTTAAAGATGATCAATGATAGGATATTCAACAAGCCCTTGAGAATAATATTAAAGGTCATATTCCTAAAGGAATAGATTTTGAATATAGTAGATACCTAGATATAGGTCTTGATGAAAGGTACTCCCCTTACAATCTAAAAGTCACAATAACAATAGATAACAACACAAACAAAATGCAAGAAGGAAGCAAATATTTTCTATTATCACTGAAATGAAAAGTGAAATTACAACATTATAATTTCCATCACATGGGATTTTTTATTACATAAATTTGCAAATTTGCAAATTAGAGCCACAATCTACACTATTGTGGCCTCCTTTCTGTATCCCCCATTCACATCCTTTATTTGGAAGGCGTAACTATTGGAAACCATGTCTCAACTTGTTGGCTTGTTTCTCTCCTCGCTGCTTGGCATTTTACTCCCTTG